>JAVTVY010054724.1:0-303324 GCA_036873755.1 Hanleya hanleyi | reverse complement strand
GAAATACATAGGTTCATACGGCCCCTAGCCCCAGGTTAAGCGGAATTAGACACAAGTTACGAAACGAACCGCCATAGATCTTGCACGCTACGCTCGTATTTTGCTATCAGCTTGTGATATGTATCGCCAAATTTGAGAAACTTCGAGTGGAGACGCTTGATGATATAGTCCTGTTTTACAAGTTTCTGCAATTATGTTTTGTGACATTGATTAAAATCGTCACATTTAATACAGGATCTAGCAAATGCTACTAGGCGAGATATGTATCGCCAAATTTGAGAAACTTCGAGTGGAGACGCTTGATGATATAGTCCTGTTTTACAAGTTTCTGCAATTATGTTTTGTGACATTGATTAAAATCGTCACATTTAATACAGGATCTAGCAAATGCTACTAGGCGAGATATGTATACGCCTTATGCAGGTCCCTCTGGTAAAGTACTGTCCAGATAGGGATAGTTGACGATGTCGAAATTGTAATCCTCTCTTTTGTCATAAAGTCGACGAGAGAGGAGGCCCGCTTCATTTTTATAAAGATATAGGTCTAAATAAGATGTGCTGCTAGGACCATCTGTAGTTTCCTTCAAATCCAGTGAAGGTGGATATATATCCTTCACTGCGTCATTTATATAGCGGTTATCCATAGCGAGAAGGGTGTCTATATAGCGTTTGGTGAATGAGAAGAAACGGGTTTTGAAATAATCTGTTTTTGAAAGCGTCTGCATATAATCGTATTCATAAGAGAACATATATAGATCAGCCAAAAGGGATGCACTATTAGTACCCGTTGGAATACGGCGGATTCAACGCAAAACTGTACCACTAGCTCCCATTTCTGTCCGTCCTTGACGGAATATGACATTATACCACCGATAACGTGGAAGACATAAACAAACAATGTTACCTTTACCTTATTATCTAAAATGTGTCAAAGAATTGCATAAGATGAAAATAAACAGGTGCCCCTATGAATTCTTTGTACAGTTTTGAGTTTAGCGAAACAGAACAAAATGACATTAGTAACATTTGTGTTACTAATGTCATTTTTCCGTCAAACTCTATTTTGTATATGTACAAGAAATTTCTTATAACTGAAGCACTTGCATATGCTCAGTCGAATTAGGCCAAGCATATTGATGTATCTGTACCGTTGTCAGTGTATGTCATCACCCATGCTGTAATATTGAGCCTTTTCCAAAAAATTATAATGTCATTTCCGTCACGGGAGTTGGACAGAAATGACATTAGCAACATTTTTCAAATGCTCATAGTATCCATGTATTGGTATTTAATACACTGGCAATGGTACATATATATCAATAAGGTCAACCTGGTACCACTGTAAATCTTTAATTGATTAATTTGATTGACAGTTGCTTTGTGGTGAATATTGCAAAAAAAAGTTGGACGGACATATGACATTAGAACAAATGACATTAGTAACATTTACATTTCTGTCCCTCTATTATACTGCAGATAAGAAATGTGCGGTGTAAAAGTCTTTATATTCAGATATGCATACATTACACAACATTTGTGGGTTTAGGAAACACAGTACAAGACACAGAGTCAGTTTTTTAACATTTTTAATGTTACAAACGTCAGTTTTCGGTGAGACGGACAATTTGACGGAAAGTGGTATAGTTTTTCGTGGAATCCGCCATACCTATATGCTGTTGATATATGGTATTGCCAAATTTAACATAGTTATTATTAATATTAATTATTCTACATTGTCGAAGTATTGGACCACTGACAAAGGAGAGCTGGTTGGCATCATTATGTAAATGTATTTGTGTTATACTAACATGGCAGTGTGACTAACGTCACAGGACCTACGAAGTACAGTAGGCATTAGGACTCGAACGCGAACTGAACTCTTGGAAATCCCCACCCCCAGTTGAAATCCTGCCTATATTAAGATGGGCACCGCCCAAGTCAGAATCGCTGTGATTTTCATCAAAAATCACCAGAAATTTTCATCAAAAGTAGGTCAGCTCAGAACTTGTTGGTAACAGTCTCCTAATGCGCCTTCATTCCAAAATAAATAACACTCGCCGATTTAATTTTACAATTTTTTAATTAAAGGAAACAGATTGAATAATATAGGTTCAGTAGATTTCAAGCTCTACGTGTGAAAATACATTTACATCTCTTTAATGGTTTTCAGTGCCCTTGTACAGGATCAAAACAACTTTTGAATCACATTATTTTCCCAACAATACAACAAATTTTTATATATAGTACTATAGTAGAAAGGTAGCATTTATGTAGTTTACGGTAATTCAACTCAAGACCAACACCTTCTATGCACAAGATAATAATGATTCTATGCCATTCTCCTGAGCATAACCGGTACAAAGACGAGTAAATAGCGTCTCTACATCACGTTGTTAGCTAGATATATGAGACAACACATTTTGGGCATCGGCAATCTGATGAATGTACTATTCCGGTTTTCTTGTTTCACATTATATTCTATGGCGGTTGATCGGTGATTTTCTTCATTGATAAACGTTAAACCACCTAGCTTTAACTAATTCTGCTAGGCTGTTTTCATTCAGACTGTACAGCCTACACAGTCCACAGAAAATACACCGCACATTCTTGTACTCCCAGCCTTATCACATTTGATGGCAAGTTTAGAGGGCTGTTTAATGTCTAAGCTAGGAAATGTTCCAGGGTAGTTGACAGGCATGCAATAATATACTATAGTATCTGCTATACAGGACACCGACCACTGTAATTTGATGTGACAAGCAGCACGAATAGAAACCAGCCTTATCTCAGTGGGCTTGGATATAAATCACTGTTAAAAACCACAAGGCTCGATAGAGCCTCTCTCTGTGTTTGTTCCAAGGACAAGCCTTAATGACTTTTAAATCCACTGATAAGGCTTCATGGTCATAAAAGGAACATGATACTGTTAAAGGCCACATGGATGGTATGTATCTATAACAATATACTGAAGTGTTAATTATAAATCTAATTTTAATCAGAATTATTTCAGATCAGAACTTGCTGGTAACAATGCCTTAATGCACGTTCATGCCAAAAATCAAGGTTCTAATGTCAACGGTTCTCCTTATTTTGCCGACGAAAGGATTCGGATGGACTGACTCACTCATTCACTCATTACCGGACAATTTGCGATCTGTAGCCTACTTCGTAGGAATAATGCACTTATATTCCAAGTGTATTTGTAGAATAAAAAGATCTTTCAGTATGTTGTTAACAGTCAATCTGAGATTAAATCTCCATTAACTCGAGATATCAGCCCTAAGTCAGTGTCAGCTTACCTATAAAAATATAACATTATCAAGTAAAAAGTAAACAAAAGCATGACTGAACTCCTGGGAAGGTAACTTGCTATTAAAAATACGTTTTGGTAAGAGTTCGTGATTCAGGTCAAGCCGAGTCGTGAGTCAAGCTGATCAATGTCAATAAGCTGTAAACATGTATCATGTAATATACCCTGAAATCTCTCATTTGCTTCTTCACATTTTTCTGGTAGATCTGGAAAATCATTTTCCTCCACGGCATTTATTTTTTCATTTTCGCCTAAAGGGTTTTGCCAATCTCAGTTTAACTCGACATCTTTGTACCACAAGTTATTCTGTTAAAGAAACTCTAATGCTTCTTGTAAATGTAAATGAAATTTACAAACTGGTATTCATAATGACCTTTGAATGTTAATTTTCTCTTCAGCTTTACTTTAATGGTTTGGTCTTCAGTTTCTCGTCTTGGCAAAATGTTTGCAATTGAAGTGACATCAGATGGAGCACGAACGACTGGTCCCGATATCGAATGTTGTCTTCCTTTTGGCAAGGCCAGTACTTTCATGGCTGGAATGTGCAAAGCTATCAAATGTTGTTCAAGGGCATTCAAACACTTTACTTGTTGAGGAATTGATTTGAGACTCAAATTATTCGCTGTGGCTTCTGCTGGCTTCTTGCCAGAAGTCACTTTTCTGTGACAAATGTAGCAAACCCATGGAGTTGACAGTGCAGTATTTCTTGCGCTGTAAAACTTACCTTCACATACGTTATTGCTATCGTGTTCCTACGCGATTGCCTTATTGTAATACAGAGAGATCATTTATTGTTCAATTATGCCCGAAGGCTAAAGACACACATATACATAAAACATATACATAAAAACATATATTACATCTTAAAACAAACTATGGTACGGTAAACAGAAAGCACTAAATGACATTGGCCAGCACATTGGCATCCATATGGCAACAAAGCACTGTTGATTCAACGTTTTCGCCTAAATATAAATTAGAACCATTATTCTGAACCATTAATTGGCAGCAGGGGTAACTTAATGCATAATGTAACACATATACATATGACCCCACTATCTCATTGTCCCATTATCTCACAGCAACAAAAAACAATCGTGTACAGATTTTGCTGTATAGCTTCTACAACTGGCTTAAAGGTAGATACCAAAATATTTTTCATCTTTTTTGGAGTAGAGGGTTAAGAAACAAAATAGTCCCCTGTGCTCCCCAGTGCCCATGCGCGAGTACCCAGAATCCAATCTGTCCGACCACGTCACTTCCTTCTTTCCTCTACAAGTCGTAGTGGAAACACGTGTTCTCAATTTCGTCTGAAAAATCTTGGATCTACTTTGAGTTTACCACGCATTACCTCGGAATTTACCTTGGATATTACCTCGGATTCTACCTGGGATTAATACCTTGGATTTTACTGTGATTCTGTGATTCTTGCATTACCTACCGGGCCTGGAAATCTCACCCGTCGGGAAGTATTCAAATCATCTCTGAATCAAATAAAATGGCTTCTATTGTCTGCGTTATATGTGGTCTATGAAGCTGGCCTACGGTCCCGCTTTGGCTGGTCCGTTGTGTCGGGAGAACTGGTTTGACCAGTTTGTAAGAATGAGCTTTGTCCCGTCAACGTATTTCTGACAAAGGGAAATATCTTGTCGGTTAATGTGATAGTGTATTTCTGTCGTCTCCCGTCTGGCGGGGCCGAGAAATTGTATTGTTCTCCGTCTCGTTTTTAGAGAAACGTAATTTAGTGTTTATATGACGCCCCGTTTCACTTTATTGTTGTAATAAATATTCCGCCTCCAACTATTTCTGATTATGTGAAGTTGTTACGGGTACAAGATGGCGTTCGTCATCCAGGTAAGATTGTACACGAGATGACCTTGGTCGCATATGTTGTTCCCTACTTCCAGTTTCAGATTATCGTACCCGGCGGCTGCATCGAACTCCACCTTCATTGGCGTCGTCATGCAGAAGATATTTGTACAACAATGCCGGAGAAATTGAGGAAAGATGTGCCTGCAATTTCTTCCGTTATTGCACCACTTCCGTAAGGTCGTCGGTTGTAATAACTCCTGTTTCCGATTTGCTGTTTCTACTATTCCCTCAACAAACTGGAACTTCGATAATAAATTCGAAGATGGTGACCACCCCCCTGTCAAGGACCCGTCACTTCCGGAGAATTTATCAACAATTCGGCCCAGCTCATCGCCGTCTACACAAACTACGGAGATGTCTGCTGCATCTGTAATATCACCACTTCCTGTCATCGGTGACCATTACACCAGTATCCGGTTTTGCTGAATCTGGCCGTTCATTATTGAATGTGCCGAGATTATATAGGGCTCTGCCGCAACCATTGTCAGCACCCCCGCAGCTTTCTCAACAGGTACTACAACCACTTATACCTGGGTCCAGTTATGACTTCCGTCCTACGTCTATTCCGAGTTTCTCGGATATCTACATGCAACCTCTTACATCATGCCTTCCGGTATCATCTTACCTTCCGGTATCATTGTCTTACATCGGAACTTCCGCTTCTCTTCTTGCGCATGTTCCGACTTCGGCAACTACATCCTTCTACAGGCTTGCTGCAACTCGTGATGTTCTGTTACGTAATCGTTGTATGGTGTTCCGGTTCAACCATCGATGTATAGTTCTCCAGTTACGTCATCGATGTATAGTGTTCCGGTTACGTCATCGATGTGTAGCCGAACGGCTGATTCCTACATTGCTCCGACGTACTCTCCATTTCCTGTTCGTCATGCGGTGTACAGGCCTACATCATATCCTTCTGTGGCTTCTGTAGTCCGACCATATTGTGTACCTCGATGTGTGACTTCTCCTGTTAGTCTTCTGTTGTCACATTCGACTTCCGGTTCATCGAGTGTTTACTGCCGTTCTCCATCCCCGATTCAGAGACGTGAAGTATAGGTTGCACATCCGCATCTGCTGTTATATACGGCGCATGTTTCAACTTACGTGGCTTCAGCTTCCGATTATACAGACATACGATGTATCACTGAGCTATTTATTCTACGATAAAGAATAAATACCTGTTCCATCGGGCTGTTTATTCTACGATAAAGAATTACATGCCTACTCATCTATACACAGCCCTTGTATTCCCCCGTACCTGTCCGTTACGGAAGAAAGGGGTGGGGGAACGCTACAGGGCCTCGTCGTATCCTGTTGCTTCGGTTGCTCGGCCACATCCGGCAACGTCGAATATTTTCAGCCATCAGGTCTTACATCACATTCGACTTCCGGTTATGCAGATCTGCACTTCAATCTCTAACCTGTGAGGCATACGGTATCGTATTTAGACCTATCCTACACAGGTAGTGAATGTTGCTCATCTGTACCTTCGGCCTAAGTACCCAGTTAGGCCGGCAATCTCCCAGCGGCTTCTGTCACTTCCGGAGTGGAAGTACAGATTATGTCACCATATGGCTGCTTCCTATAACAACTCACTGGTGACGAATACGTAGTTATTGAGAGTTTCTCGTCTTCACTCTTAGCTTACTATTGTAAGTTGTGAAGACATCTGATCATCATTTACGGCGTTCTACGTATTGGTTTCGACCGTGCAAACGCCTACTTTGGTGACAACGGAACTGTTGTTCGTTTATGGATTCGGATATTTGACCACTCCATTGCTTCAACCGTTTCCGTTTTGGCGAATTTTCACCGCTGTGTCTCGCTCTACAGTTTTGAGAAAGCAGGTGATTTATTCCCGTTTCTAGCTGCCTGAAGTTCTGCCTATGTTTCATAGCGCATTCCTTCTTTTAAGGGGCTACGGCGTTCTACGTATTGGTTTCGACCGTGCAAACGCCGGAAATCTCTCATCAGCGTCTGTCACTTCGGAGAGGAAGTACAGATTATGTCACCATTTTGCTGCTTCTTATAACAACTTACTGGTGACGATTACGCAACTATTGAGAGTATCCTGTTTTCACACTTAACTTACGAAGACATATGTTCATCAACTACGGCGTTCTACGTATTGGTTTTGACCGTGCAAATGCCTGCTTTGATGTCAACGGAACGGTTGTTGTTTTATGGATTCGGATACTTGGCCACTCCATTGCTTCAACCGTTTCCCATCTGGCGAATTTTCATCGCTGTATCTCGCTCTATAGTTTCGAGAAAGCAGGTGATTTATCCCCATGTCTAGCTGCCGGAAGTTCTGCCTATCTTCATAGCGCATTCCTTCCTGTCTACGACTTCTATCAACTAGCAACGTTTGGTAACTGGTCGTATGACTTTGCAGCTGGGCAGTATGACGTCAATTCCGATTTTCACTCCGGATTGTAACTCATTCTGCAGTGTCACAGCCTCACCCGGGCCCTCTAGTCAGCTTTACAATTGTCTTTGAATCTTAACGAGGGTTTGCGCATGCGCATTCCTTTACCGTCCATCAGTATCCGGTTCCTCGTTGATCCATATGACTTATGTAGACCCTGACGATTGGGTGTTGCTGTTGCGTCATGAATGGAGCATCATCTCCAGGTATGACTTATTGTCAGAATTTGGATCAAATTCGTTTGAACCAAACATTTTGGGTTTGTTCCGTTCAACCATTTGTACGTCACATCTATTCCCAAAAAATTCTGACAATGCTTGCCGAGTTTGGTCATCTTAACGAAACAAGGAGAGATCGTAGTTTCCTAGAATACGTGATCTTCTGCAGTTTCTTCCCTATGGGATCTGATCGATCCTCTGGGTATTCCACTTCGACTGTGTCTTTAGAGGTAGTGAACGTGTTCACTAAAGAAATCCTCTTATGGAGACCTGTTTCGACTCGTCTTCTTCCGCACACAGCTCATCATGGGATTGTGATTACTCTGGTCAGTTACGCCAGAACATGTTATCTGGCTAAACTTGACACGGATTGGTTTCATTGGAACCGTTTCTTTAAAATCGCATTCCCTCATCTTCTCTACTTCCGGTGGAGAATGTGAAATTGATGACAGACTTCTCGGCGATGATGACGTAGTCGCTTGCCGCGACCTAGGGACTTCATCTCCGATGTCACGTAACCGGAAGAAACTACGATTTACCTATTCTTCTTGAGGTTACATCCCTATTGCGGCTAAACTACTCCTGGCCGGCGAGTGTCCAGGGTGGGGTATGAGACTGCGTGGCCTCGTCATCGTTTCCTTCAGTTTGCAGCGGGATAGTTCCAGCAACATGATCGGTTTTGTAGGCAAGCTTCAGTGGATACTCTTTCAGTTTCCATGTTACTTGTCTCATACCGAGCTACCCCGGACTTATTCAGTTCTGTATTACCTGTAGTGTAAGCACAGAATCTATTTTTCTCTTCTGTCTTTCCTCTTCTAAAGTGGATGAGAATATGGAAGAGTCTTCATTCCGCGGTAGTGTTGCTGTTCTTTTCTTCTGACACTGAGGTATCATTGCGATGGCGTTGAAGTGTTCGTCCCAGTACGCACCTAAATCCTTTTTGGAGGTCAAATCTCACCTGTACTGCTCTACTTTGCACGGAAAACATTTTTACCGGTGTTTCTTCCTCCGTCTCAGCCATTATTAAGACGGCGTTGAGGAGGGCTGGAGAACATATTTGGTTCGAGAATTGATAGTCGTCTCGTAACAGCGAAAGTCAACAAATTCTCAATAACCAACGCTTGTGTTGTGTCAGACATTATCATAGCTTTTGACCTTCATAAACAAGCACGGGGAACAGTGATTTGTTCCCCCAGTGGCTCCTGCTTCTAGGGATCGTCGCTACGAGTTTGTCACCTTTCCGGTATATTGGACACTCTATCTTCTCACAACCGGGTGACAGCTACTCGTAGACCGCCAGGTCGAATGTTTCAATTATGAGAAATTTCAGCGACTTTATGATTCCTGTTTATATTTCTCATACTACGATCCCAGCAGTCGTGGCAGCGTCTTGCGTACGTTTATGGCATAACCTTACTGGAGGACGCATTCTTCGGCCGCTGCTACTCTAATGACAACTATTTCGGCGACCGGCTTCCGGTCAGTGGCATCAGTACATGTTATCTGACCCAGTTCCGGTTTTCCCCATCAGCCAGCTTTTCTTCTAGAAAATGATTTGGCTTGTCTTCAGAGCATCTTCATGTAATACGTCTTCCAGAACAAGAAGCCCTTCCATCTCGGGTGTTTTCATCGAAGACGCCATATACTAGCTCCTCTCTTCACCTTACATCCGATTTAAACGTATCGGTTAGGAACGAAGGTCTTGTTCAGCGAGCGACGTATGTGTATTGATATGCGATATCTCGGGTTGTTCAGGTGTCAACCCATCGTTCCACGTAAATCTTTCTTCCACTTCCTGGAGAAGGATGAATGGATGGAGTCGTTTGTTCACTCCGTCGCTTTCCGATGGGTACTGAGATTCACTCCAGACGTTGCAGTTCCGGAGCTGGTTTGGGCGCTGTATCGTTTCAGGAGTGTCGTTCAGCCTACATGTATGACATCAAATAATAACTTACTGTCATCATAGATGACGATGTTTTATATTCCTGCAGTTTGGTAGCTTGTTATACCGCGGGAGTCCGGAAGATACTTCATGTGGGAAACTATTGTCTAGGTCTTAGTGCAGCTGATGGGCTCTAAAACCTAGTCATATTTTTTCCCCCGTACTTCGCTAGTTTATGCATTGTCGTGTGTTACATGGAGTATGAACCGGATTTCGTCATCCCAGCATATCTACGAGTTCTACACTTCCGGGATTTATCATTAGTATCAGTCACCTTATGACTAACTTTCTGGAGTCCGTCAACCCGACTCTGTCCAACAGTTTATAAATTGAAATTATGGCAGAGTTATGGGCCCTGATAAGAGCTCTCGTGTGCAGACACGTGCGTTTTGTTCTGGGCTGGCGTCAACGGTATCTTTCGGTCCCTCTTCTGAAGCAGGAAATATAAAATATGTTCTTCCTAGCTTTCCAAAACTTCTCGTTTGGCGTACACGGACGTACATGCGGAGGTAACACTCTCCTAGGTTTGGATTCATCAGGTCAGGGCTGTACTGACATCCTGATTTCTATGATCTGACATTTCCGTGGTCGACATTTGACATGTTGAGGGCCGTAATCTGGAGGTTTGCGATACGTCTGTCTGTCATCACCTCCGCAATTGGACGCTGTTGAGACGGGATTTCTACACCCTGGGACCGCGGGTGGTGCCCAGGCCGTTGATAACCCGTCGACCTGTATGCACTAGACCTAGTCAGTTTACCAATTTTAAAATTTGGTAAGTGACTGCTCTCCCCAATTTTCAAAAAAGGGGGGGGAGCAGGATGTTTCGGTCTAGTGCCTGTCAGTCTGTTCACAGGGCCCTCTTATCGGGGCCGGGTGATAGATCGATAGCCATAATATACTCATCTTACATGCGTTTATGGCGCTCGATTACCTTGCTGACTCCTGTTTTCCCCTTCGCCTATGCTTGAGATTCCTTTCTGTTTTCGACCACTATTCCCTCCGTCCTGCTATGATATTCTAGCAATAAGGTATGTGAAGGTAAGTTTACAGCGCGCAAGAAATTTGAAAATCAATTTTCCTATTTCTAAGCTTAAACTTACCTTCACATACCGTGATGGCCCTCCCAGCTTCCCGGCCGCTGATGGGTTATTCACACTGCGATTGAATAGGAAAGAAGGAAGTTACGTGGTCGGACAGATTGGATTCTGGGTACTCGCGCATGGGCACTGGGGAGCACAGGGACTATTTTGTTTCTGTGGTAATGTATTACAATAAGCCAATCGCATAAGAACACGATAGCAATAAGCTATGTGAAGGTAAGTTTAAGCTTAGAAATAGGAAAATTGATTTTCAAATTTTTCATTTCTAATTATGAACAGTTGGCAGCACACTTTTCACTGCATTTGTGCAAGTATTCTTCACATGTGCATATATCTTCCATGGATTTCATGGAAAATTTATAGAACATTAATTATAGTATCTAGATAATATCAGTTTTCGAAACCCCATATCCATTCTTCACTACCATAGAATATTGGCAGGAACATGTAGTCAAATAAATCGGTGGTGACCGAGGGTGCTAAATGAAGACATCTGCTCCTTTGAAACAGCAAACCTGACTTTTACGGGCTTATTCAAACAGATATTTTCTTACATCTGAAAAAGTTGTTATTATAAAAGAATAAAACACCTAGATATTTATAATAATAATAATAACTAGAGCTATGGATAGCTATAATGGGTTCAAAGCTCGAACCAGGCTCTTATTTCACGGGCATTATTCGAACATTGCAAGCCGAAGATGGCGGCCAAACTACAGGGCCGAGATAGCATTTTGATTGGCCGATGGCGGCCATTTTGTTTTACGTAGCAACTTTCCAATAAGACTGTTGAGAGACCCTGATCCATTGATTAGGTATATCAAATTTCACAACGATCGGTGCAGCGGTTTCAGAGGAGAAGATCCTTGAAGGTTTTAAGCTAAATCCAATATGGCCGCCAAACCGTTCAGTCAATCAAAAATATTTGCTTTCAGTACAACACATCATGGCCTTCTCGATATATCGTAGCAACCTAGAAACCCGTATCTATCAGGGTTCAAGAGAATAAGCCGTTGCGAAATTGGTAAAGTTTTTCACCAAATTCAAGATGGCGGCCAAACCACGTGACCTAGGAGTAAAATTTTTGCATATTCATGATCGCCATGTCATATAACATATATTTCATAACTTTTCCCGTCAAAATCTATTACTTGAAAATCCGAGCATATTGATTGGCCGATGGCGGCCATTTTGTTTTACGTAGCAACTTCTCAATAAGATCGTTGAGAGACCCTGATCCATCGATTATGTGTAACAAGTTTCGCAACGATCGGTGCAGCGGTTTCAGAGGAGAAGACCCTTGAAGGTTTTAAGTTTAATCCAAGATGGCCGCCAAACTCTTCAGCCAATCAAAAGTATTTGCTTTCAGTGCAACAGATCATGGCCTTCTCGATATATCGCAGCAACCTAGAAACCCGTATGTATCAGGGTTCAAGAGAATAAGCCGTTGCAAAATTGGTAAAGTTTTCCACAAAATTCAAGATGGCGGCTAAACCACGTGACCTAGATACTTGGTTTTTACATATTCTTGATCCCCATGTAGCCGTGCATGTACCTGGTTACTTTTCCAGACTTAATTCAGAACTTGAAATTTGGTCAATTTTGATTGGTCCATGGCGGCCATCTTTTTCAACGGAACTAATTCTCTTTAAAGGTCAACCCAAACGCTCTGAGGTCAAAAATATAAAAAAATAGTCCTTTCGATTCTGAAAATAATGATATTTTTTCATAATTTTGTGCAGTCTGGTTGGCGAGATATTGCAGTTTGAAAGGTGAAAATCGCTCTCCTGTCAATTCCAGCTGTGACGTCACGGAGGGAAGCCGTCTTGTATTCTGTATGTTAAAGCCGTATACTACAGTCGTAAGTAGCTGCTGATTTCTGGAGATTTTCGGAGTATCGGGGCATCATTTGTTAAATATGCCGCGACGTTGTGTAGTGGGAGGTTGCAGTTTTACTACAGATGACGGTGTTAGTATTCATTTGTGGCCTAAAGACGAGAAAATCGCTGCAAATTGGACGAAATTTGTACGCGACACGAGAGTGTGGAAAGAGGGCCCGAGCCAGTACTCGTATAATTTGCTCGGCACATTTTGACAGAAATTAGACATCATTCGAGGACATCTACAGCGTAGCAGTTGAATTCGGGTACAAACCAAAACCAAAGAGGACAGCTATTCCAACTATCAAACCTAAGAACAATCAGAATGTGACGGCAAAGAAATCGGACAAGGAGAATCTATCACGGACATCGGCTGAACGAACCTAGCCTGCAAGCGAGGCCGCGGGCAGGGAGACGGCTGTACATGCCCTGCTCGCTCTCCCGTGGCATTTGTTGCTTGAGCACCTACAGGCTAGACTGGATGAGTATCTATTTCATATATACTATTTAATAATAATAAAATGATCTTTCATAAATATATATACGTTTGATAAGTAAATAAATAAAAAAAAACACCAATTGGAGTGAATGGCTGTAGATACAGAAGTGATAATAATACTTTCATAATCCCTTGGCATTTGAGATTGTGGGAATATCATTCGATTTCAATTTAATTGAGGTAATTTGTCGAAAATTGAGCACTTTTCGCCATGAATGTCCAAAGGTTTTTTATCAAACTATATAATTCTGAAATTAGTATTTCATGAGGATTATGGGAAAACAAACAAAATTCAAATCGGGCGTATATCAGTAGAGTTATCAACAGTTTACTGCCCATACTGTCGAATCCCGGAGTATCCCTTCGAAAAGGCTGCCTCGGTCAGTAACAACAATAACAACACAGATGTGCTCGTTCTTTACATCACAGAATCGTTCTACATTCAATACAGTTTGAAATATATGGACATTTGGTCTTATAGATGACGATAATAAGGTTTCCAGTCAAGTTGCATACCAATCTGTATTCAACAAACGACCTCTCCGAATCCTGTCGTCGTCGAGTTCCACGTTGTCAGAGTGGTTGTCACTGTCAGAATCGGAGCCGTACGGCTCAAATTGATGGGGCTGAATTCCGCCGTTGGTCTGCAAACAACTTAATTTGCCCGTCATCATCCTCCTCTATGTCTATTTCATCTTCTTGGCGAAAAATATTTCCATCTAAGCAGCTGATATCGCTCGAATCGACATCTGAATCGGAGCTCTGACTGCACTCGCTTTCCATGTTATCCGCTGTTTTTTCTCAGGGAATTTCCCTGCGTGACGTCATCAACCCAGCTGTGAAAGTGTGAAAAAGCCCACTTTGCTCCCATATTACGTTACAAGCGTCTAGTCCGTCATTCATAATCCAGCCGTCGTCCATTAGAGAATATCCGCGTCCATAATCCAAAGACCTATTCCATTTCCATATAACAGTATTAGCACCAAATTCAAAAAGACAAAAGTATACATAAACATAGGCTTGTTTCCTGCAAGAGAAGCGGTCAACAGTTTTCAATGATGCCGGCAAGACATCATGATGTTCCAAAAATATCAGATCCGTATCGCTGATCAGTATTCTTAATCCATAATATTCGTTATAGAGTCGTCATCTAAAAATGATGTACCTCAGTCACGCTTTGATTGTGACTGTTCATATAGTACCATCAGGATCTTGAAGTACATGGGCTCATACGGCCCCTTTGAGTTAGCGGAATTGAGCACATGTTACGAAACGTAGCCCCATAGATCTTGCACGCTACGTTCGTATTTTGCTATCAGCATGCGATATGTATCGCCAAATTTGGCTTTGAGTGGAGGCGCTTGGTGGAATAGCCCTGTTTTTATAAGTTTCTGCAACAATGTTTTGTGACGTTGATTAAAATCATCACAGTTAACACAGGATCTAGCAAATGCTACTAAGCGAGACAATAATATACGCCATATGCAGGTCCACTGGAATATTACTATCCAGAAAGGGATAGTTTACGATGTCGAAATTGTGATGCCTTAAAAGTCGACGAGAGAGAATGCCCGCTTCATTTTATAGAGGTAGAGATCTAAATAAGATGTGCCTGTAGGGCTATCTGTAGTTTCCTTCAAATCCAGTGAAGGTGGATATATATCCTTCACTGCGTCATTTATATAGCGATTATCCACAGCGAGAAGATCGTCTATATAGCGTTTGGTGAATGAGAAGGAACGGGCTTTGAATGGATCGGTTTTTGAAAGCGCCTGCATATAGTCATATTCATAAGAGAACAGATACAGGTCGGCCAACAGGGGTGCACAATTAGTACCCATTGGAATACCTATATGCTGCTGATATATTGTGTTGCCAAATTTCACATAGATATTTTTAATGAGAAATTCAAGCAACTCTATAAACAAAGAAACATCCCATGAATGATATCTCTTGTATGTAGTCGAGCTAAAGAATGCTTTATGGCTTCCGACATTAATATATCTACGATCAGTTTTCATGAACACAGATACTATTAATGAACTTAAACGGTCAATAAGGTCCTCATGAGGGATTGTAGTATAGAGAGTCGAGAAATCCCATGTGGATACATGTCTGTACGGTATGTGACCTTTAGCATCAAGTTCTTCCGTAAGACATTTTGAGTTTTTCAATATCCACATACATTCAACGCCAGAGTTCTTGAAAATAGTGGCGCAATACCTTTCCCAAAATGCTTTTACCTCGTGAAGGGCCCTCGTCAATAGGGTTGAAAGAAGCTTGGTGGTGCAGCTTCTAGAACCAGCTATGAATCTAGCTTTGTATGGTGATTTATGCATTTTGGGAGTCCAGTATATTTTTGGTATGTCGCTATGATTGGTTGGAAGACAAATACCTCTTTCCTTGAGAAACTTTTGTGATTGTTAAATAAATCTTCCAGAGTAAATGCAGTTTGGGAGTAAGTAGACGTATTTGATGAAGATATGTCTACACTCAATTCTTTAACCAGCACCTGGTAATAGTAATATTTACATATGAATATTATATTATTCGGAGCTTTGTCTGCTGGGACTATGACGAATTTACTCTGGAGATTTGCTAGAACTTCTTGCGAATTGAGGTTTCTCAGTACTTGTTTTGCTAGGGGAAGAGAACTTCTGTCAATATGGCGGGTTGTTTCAACGACCTTGCTCTTGGTGAGGTCCAGCCAATCAGCAAGTACTGTAGGTTCAACTTTTTCTCGCTTAGACCAATCAATAACGTACTGTTCTAATGCAGACAGGACTATCTTCTGGTCCGCCTTCAGATTTATTCTTCTTGGCTCTCTATATTTAGGTCCTTTCATCAGGAGTAATTTCAGATCCTTATCACTCACCACATCAAGGTCACCAGTCACAATATGTTTGCATGGTGTATAGATAAAGTTCGACAATTCACAATCACAACTATAGCCTCCTGACGTGTATAAGTTCCAGTCAAACTCCTTGACAGCATTGGAGTAATTGAATATTTTGGTGGCTATAGATTTAGTATACTTATATGAAATGCAAGGAGGTTCTGTGAACTTGAAATAGTTTGGTACAGCGTTGCGTACCTCTGGATCATTCAGGATTCGAGGTAAATTAATGATGTCCAGTCCTTTATCTAAGTAGTTGAGTTTCAAGAAAAGCCGATCTTGAGATGTTTCGATTATGTTCACTGGACGATACAACCGAAAATACGCTATATCTTGACATACTTTACTGATTTTGATGGTATTATATTTCCTGAAGACGCAGATTGCTGTATATCTCTGGCTATTTGATTTAAAGCTCTCAGAGGTAACGCATACAGAACTGTACGTAAGCTATGTATACTATTGGGTGCGTTAGTTAAACCCACTAAGTAATTTAAAGTGATATGATCGTGAATCATCGAACTATTAAACTTTCGCCAACCATGGCTGCGTTGTCTCCGTTGATGGGGTTTAAATAGTTGGGTAATGTTGGATATATTTGAACGGCGGTTTGTAGCATTGCCGAACCCACTGACATTATCATTTAAACCAAACCTGTTTCTGATCAGATAAGAATTTTTTCAATATTTTTTTCATACAAAGTGAAGTATGAACTATGATTTTTAAGGATTTTTAGACCAAAAAAAATTCCGTTTGGGTTGACCTTTAAGTATCGTTTACTCAGACCTGTCCATATATCATGCCTACCAAGTTTTGTGCCGATCCGCCCAGTAGTTCCAGAGGAGAATATGATTGAAAATAAAATTAAAATGAACATTCGAATGGTTTCTCTTCAGTGTAAGTTCTCATATGTAAAGTCTGGTAATCCACGCATATGCAGACGCTCCATGGTTTATTCCCCGTGTCAGTTGTCCTATCGTTTTAACTGACCCTGCCGAATATACCTCTACTTTCACATCGAGCATTGGAATGGTTTCTCTCCAGTGTGAGTTCTGTTGTGTGTGGTCACCTTGGTGTTGCTGAGCACACCTGTACGAACACAATGAACATCAGAAAGGCTTTCCAGTGTGAGTTTCCAGGTTAGCAACTTTTCAATAAGACCGTTGAGAGACCCTGATCCATTGATTAGGTATATCAAATTTCACAACGATCGGTGCAGCGGTTTCAGAGGAGAAGACCCTTGAAGGTTTTAAGCTAAATCCAATATGGCCGCCAAACCGTTCAGTCAATCAAAAATATTTGCTTTCAGTACAACACATCATGGCCTTCTCGATATATCGTAGCAACCTAGAAACCCGTATCTATCAGGGTTCAAGAGAATAAGCCGTTGCCAAATTGGTAAAGTTTTTCACCAAATTCAAGATGGCGGCCAAACCACGTGACCTAGGAGTAAAATTTTTGCATATTCATGATCGCCATGTCATATAACATATATTTCATAACTTTTCCCGTCAAAATCTATTACTTGAAAATCCGAGCATTTTGATTGGCCGATGGCGGCCATTTTGTTTTACGTAGCAACTTCTCAATAAGATCGTTGAGAGACCCTGATCCATCGATTATGTGTACCAAGTTTCACAACGATCGGTGCAGCGGTTTCAGAGGAGAAGACCCTTGAAGGTTTTAAGCTAAATCCAAGATGGCCGCCAAACTCTTCTGCCAATCAAAAGTATTTGCTTTCAATGCAACAGATCATGGCCTTCTCGATATATCGCAGCAACCTAGAAACCCGTATCTATCAAGGTTCAAGAGAATAAGCCGTTGCAAAATTGGTAAAGTTTTTCACCAAATTCAAGATGGCGGCCAAACCACGTGACCTAGGAGTAAAATTTTTGCATGTTCATGATCGCCATGTCATATAACATATATTTCATAACTTTTCCCGTCAAAATCTATTACTTGAAAATCCGAGCATTTTGATTGGCCGATGGCGGCCATTTTGTTTTACGTAGCAACTTTTCAATAAGATCGTTGAGAGACCCTGATCCATCGATTATGTGTACCAAGTTTCACAACGATCGGTGCAGCGGTTTCAGAGGAGAAGACCCTTGAAGGTTTTAAGCTAAATCCAAGATGGCCGCCAAACTCTTCTGCCAATCAAAAGTATTTGCTTTCAATGCAACAGATCATGGCCTTCTCGATATATCGCAGCAACCTAGAAACCCGTATCTATCAAGGTTCAAGAGAATAAGCCGTTGCAAAATTGGTAAAGTTTTTCACCAAATTCAAGATGGCGGCCAAACCACGTGACCTAGGAGTAAAATTTTTGCATGTTCATGATCGCCATGTCATATAACATATATTTCATAACTTTTCCCGTCAAAATCTATTACTTAAAATCCGAGCATTTTGATTGGCCGATGGCGGCCATTTTGTTTTACGTAGCAACTTTTCAATAAGACCGTTGAGAGACCCTGATCCATCGATTATGTGTACCAAGTTTCACAACGATCGGTGCAGCGGTTTCAGAGGAGAAGACCCTTGAAGGTTTTAAGCTAAATCCAAGATGGCCGCCAAACTCTTCTGCCAATCAAAAGTATTTGCTTTCAGTGCAACAGATCATGGCCTTCTCGATATATCGCAGCAACCTAGAAACCCGTATCTATCAAGGTTCAAGAGAATAAGCCGTTGCAAAATTGGTAAAGTTTTCCACAAAATTCAAGATGGCGGCCAAACCACGTGACCTAGGAGTAAAATTTTTGCATGTTCATGATCGCCATGTCATATAACATATATTTCATAACTTTTCCCGTCAAAATCTATTACTTAAAATCCGAGCATTTTGATTGGCCGATGGCGGCCATTTTGTTTTACGTAGCAACTTTTCAGTACGACCGTTGAGAGACCCTGATCCATCGATTATGTGTACCAAGTTTCACAACGATCGGTGCAGCGGTTTCAGAGGAGAAGACCATTGAAGGTTTTAAGCTAAATCCAAGATGGCCGCCAAACTCTTCAGCCAATCAAAAGTATTTGCTTTCAGTGCAACAGATCATGGCCATCTCGATATATCGCAGCAACCTAGAAACCCGTATCTATCAGGGTTCAAGATGATAAGCCGTTGCAAAATTGGTAAAGTTTTCCACAAAATTCAAGATGGCGGCCAAACCACGTGACCTAGATACTTGGTTTTTACATATTCTTGATCCCCATGTAGCCGTGCATGTATCTGGTTACTTTTCCAGACTTAATTCAGAACTTGAAATTTGACCAATTTTGATTGGTCCATGGCGGCCATCTTTTTCAACGGAACCAATTCTCTTTAAGTATCGTTTACTCAGACCTGTCCATATATCATGCCTACCAAGTTTTGTGCCGATCCGCCCAGTAGTTCCAGAGGAGAATATGATTGAAAATAAAATTTAAATTCCAGTAAATCCAAGATGGCCGCCATGTCGTTGGGAAAATAAAGAAGCTTTACCCCAGGTGCAACACCTCTCTTGTCATGTTATCATGCCTCCAAGTTTCGACCGAATTGTTCCAGCCCTTTTCGAGTTATAGCGGGAACAAAATATGGCGGAATAATAAGAATAATCCGAACAAAAACAAAAGGCTTCAAGCCATTGTGGCTTTGAACCCTAATAATAATACTTCATTATCAACTCAATGATACATGAACAAGCTATCATACAAAGCAAGGATTAACAAATTAATCACACATTCAAGATCGAAATATCAGTTTGCACCAGTGTCGAAACACTTGAGACCAATACCATCAAATGATAGTACTACCTTCTTGACTCGATTCTTGATACTATATACAGATTTCCTGATAAATTATTGAAAAGATATTGCTATAATTGGCAAAACTCTGACTACTCAAATCTAGCAGCCACCTGAAGGCGCCATTGATTTGACGCATTGCCGACTGAATTTGCACCAAAGTGCTGCACAATATAAGTTACAACAATATGATTTGACGCATTGCCGACTGAATTTGCATCAAAGTGCTGAACAATATAAGTTACAACAGTATGGTTTGACCACAAGACATTTTATTTCATCGGAACAAATACCAAATCTCCGAAAGAGGGTATTGTCTCGTATACATAGAGAACGATACGGTAGTAGTGGATAAAGCGTGAATGGAGTCAGTTTTCACCCGGATGTAGAGGTCATTTGGAGCGGAAACGAGGCGGGAGGAGAGGTCAAGTGCAGTATAGTTCCGGCAGAAGGACCAAAAGCTACCTCCAGCACAGGAGAGTTCCAATTGTTGGAGGGGATGTATTTAGGATGTATTCATCCGCGGTGATGCGGTATGGCCGCGGTTTTGGCGGTGATTCGGTCTCGGGAAAAAGCTTCCACTGAGAAAAAGTAGTCCCTAGATAAAATGGTCGGATGGGGTCGAGTGAGGTATCAAAGTGAAGCTTATGTGAAGGGGCATCTAATGGGCTGGTGTGGGGTTGACATATCGGCCTTCTGCGCATGCGCGGTGGCCGAAGGGTATGAAAATAGCCGTTTCAGGATGTAGGGGGGTCCCTAATGGTCCAATGGGGTCGAGTGAGGTATCAAGGTGAAGCCTTCGTGAAGGGGCATCTGATGGGCTGGGTGTGGGGTTGAATTAGGGTTATTCTGCGCATGCGCGGTGGCCCAAGGGTATGGAAATAGACGTTTTGGAGCTAGGGGAGTCCCTAATGGACCAATGGGGTCGAGTGAGGTATCGATGTGAAGCTTATGTGAAGGGGCATCTGATGGGTTGGGTATGGGGTTGAACTATCGGCCTTCTGCGCATGCGCGGTGGCCCAAGGGTATGAAAATAGCCGTGTTGGGAGCTAGGGGAGCCCCTAATGGACCAATGGGGTCGAGTGAGGTATCAAAGTGAAGCTTATGTGAAGGGGCATCTGATGGGCTGGGTGTGGGGTTGAACTATCGGCATTCTGCGCATGCGCGGTGGCCCAAGTGTATGAAAATAGCCGTGTTGGGATGTAGGGGAGCCCCTAATGGACCAATGGGGTCGAGTGAGGTATCTAAGTGAAGCATTCGTGAAGGGGCATCTGATGGGCTGGGTGTGCGGTAGGAATATCATTCTGCGCATGCGAAGATGGCGGCACATCATCTCGTCCAATCAGAAGCGAGTATTTCAAATCCGTCCCAGAGCTCTCGTCCAATCAGAAGCGAGTATTTTGACCCGGTGCATTACGGGACATATCCAAGATGGCGGCACGTGTGTTCAAGATGGCGGCACATCCGGTGTCGAAAACTGGCCATTTTGTCGGGATGTGGTCACCTAGTGTCGAAAACTGGACCCTGTATGACGTTACTTCCGCGTTTTTCACTAAAAACTACCTCCAAACATAGAAGAGTTCCAAATGTTTCCCCTTACACGTCCGTATGTTCAACCGCCGGGACCTTTTCCCGCCCCGCCCCGCCCCGCCCCGGCCCGGCCGCAGCGCGCGCGCGTCACCACCGGCAGTGCGCGCGCGCGCGTGGAGTATTATACAATCGGATAGCAGTTGTCGTGAATAACAAGTTCAGCAATGTTTATATATTTTGTTATCCCCAATGTTACATCACACCCAGGCTGGGGGAACCGCCCTGGGTATGTTTAGTATGTTCACAGCAAAACAAACTGAAATATCAAACATCGTGTTTTATTATTTAACGCACCGTCACATTAGGTACAAGGGTTTACTGAGCTCAATTCAACGATCAGCATGTAGACATAGCGAGTATGTGCGGCATGTTATGGTATTCATCAGTGCGCGGGTGACGCATTCAACCGGTGGTGGTGGTCGGTCAGCTTGGTCAGGAAAAACGTGATATTGGTTACCCTCTCTACCACCCATTGTATGTTGGGGCGTTGACGATGTGCCCATCTCAAGGGTTCCACGGTGTCCAGTATCTCCAGCATCGTCTCTAGTGACCTCCGGTTAATGATAGTGAACGGCTGGTCAGACACATAGATATTATTGCCGGGATAATAATACCGTAACTGACCCGTCTTTTTGTGACGTAAGATGTATCCGAAAGCGACATTCAATTTGAAGGCCGTAGTTTGATCTTTGAAGATGGCTTCCACGTAGCTGCGTAGACAGGTGCGGTTGGTCAGTGGAAAATTGTAAATATCTTGAATAGGGCCATGAGGGTGGAAACAGTGCCGTGTCATGGACCAATGGCGCCGATCGATGTCACTCACTGGATGGTTGTCCTGTAAGAGATCGCCCAGAAAATGTTCGATGTTGTCAGGCGTATGACTCGAAACCGTAACGCTGGGGTCCGGCTGGATACCCAGGCTCTTCTGAACTGTGGGTATAGGCGGGCTCTCCTTCATCGCATCACCATTGGCGTTCGTCTCCCCGGGCTTATCTTCACTGGGTTTGACCTTCCGCGGCTCCTCTTCAGTAGGAAGTTGTCGCTCAAACCGTAGAGACGGACCATGAACCAAACGCTGATGCCGTCTTAACTGACTGCGGCGTTTGAAGAGTTGACCACAATCCTCGCATGGACGCTTGCGTCGCCCATGAATTGAACGTTCGTGGCGCAGTAACTGATCCTCCCGATTAAATGACCCTGCGCAGGTTATACAAGTATACCGTGCATCGTTGTGGGTGGAGGCCTCGTGGCGTCGTAAATTATCTAGACGAGTAAACTGCCTCTGACAAGTTGTGCAAGTGAACATCTTGGTGGAATCGCCCAGAAAATGTTCGATGTTGTCAGGCGTATCACTCTGTACCGGGGCATGAATCAACCGTTGGTGTCGCAGCAACTGACTGCGTCGTTTGAAGAGTTGACCACAATCCTGGCATAGACGCTTGGGTGGCCCATGAATTGAACGTTCGTGGCGCATTAACTGATCCTCCAGATTAAATGACCGTGCGCAGGTTATACAAGTATACCGTGCGCCGTTGTGGATGGAGGCCTCGTGGCGTCGTAAATCTTCTGGGCGAGTAAACTGCTTCTGGCAAGTTGTGCAAGTGAACATCTTGGTGGTTGACAGAGTGTCTGATGAAACGGCAAGGCCGCTTCCCTTTTATAGCTCGCTAGCTGGTAATCTATTTTTAGCACACTCTACCCCAAGTCGAGGATCAAGACTGGTGTACTGGTGTACGACTGAGCCGCATTGCGCGCACACGCATGAAGACCCTCATACATACCTCAATGCAGGCGCAGACGCGAAGTGCCCGGATGTAAAAATGACGTAACTTCCGGTTTGGGTGAATGGAGCGTGACCTTTGGACATGTCCAGACTTGTCTGACCGCCATTGTTGGAAAATGGCGGATAATGGCGGAAGGTGGCCGCCATTGTGGGAAAATGGCGGCTAATGGCGGCTAATGCCGGAAGGTGACCGCCATTGTGGAAAACCCCACAGACAGTTCAGAACATGCATTTCTATGATGTTCACGCATAATAAAAGGATTGATCTGTAATCTATGTTGTTGTTGTTGCTCTCTTTTTTGGACTAAGCCATCAGAATAGTACGTATCACGGACTACACCCGACGTCTAGGCGCGCATGTGTGACATGGTCTATAATAGAGCTACATCTGGTCTATAAAACACGTCTCTCTGGATCCTACACCTTCATTTCTACGGTTGCAGAGCCATGGCGGAGATCCAGCCCTATGCGACTCGCATTTTACAGCATGCCACCGTGGTGAATTCATTCACGGGTTACCGAGCAGTGGTCCGGTCCATGTATGCAGATGGCGACGACAACGAGGGGCGACGCCAGATCCTCAACGAGTTCACAGAAGCGGTCCTCCACAGAGTGCACTCGATGGAGAGGCGTGCCATCACTCACCACTACTGGACTATGACAGCCATCCTTGATGCTCGCGCTATGGACCAGGAGCGCTCACGCCGGAACCAGCACCGGCTGGTTGGCCTCACACTAGTCTGTGCCCTATTCACCCTGGCGCTGTGGTATTGACACTATAAATACGAGGGTCAGACAGAGTGTGTGTCATTCACCGTTCGACATTGGAGCAGGCATGTCACCCGTCCTACGAGCCATCCTACCCCTTACACTCCAGGTGGGGTTACACGTCTATGAAGATAAAGTCACCCTCGTGGAAGACCGTGGAGATGTTTGCTGGTCGCCCGCTGAGACCGTATCGAATACGGTGACGCTACCTCGTGACGGCTGGACCAAATTTAAACGGGTGTTGAGCGGCGAGCTCGACGGAAACCTCATCCACATAGACAATGCCATCTACGTATACCGTACCACCTTCTTCCTACGCCTGGGCCGCTACCAAGACCCTACGCGAGGCTTCACCCTAGTCCCCGATCTGTGGACAGCCTTGGAGAAAGTGGTGCCTATTGTGGACCAGCTGTTTACACCGGACGAGCGATCATCAGACCAGTTGGCGTGGGCTCGTGCTATGGACGACGCGCTGGCAGAACCCCATGAACAACTACATGAACCCGACGACGACGATGCCATTGATTACCCGGCTAGACTCAACCAGCCCAGTGATATCACCACCTGATCCTTTTGATCTCACGGGGTTCTCCCTATAAATACGAGAGACAGTCAAATCTGGTACCATTCACGTACTGACCATGACGGAGCATATAATACTGGCGTATTTCAGCTTGACCCCCGAGGTTTTCCTGCACGTGTATGGGGATAAGGTCGATATCATGGAGGAGGTGGGAGACATCTGTGATGCGGACCCTACACAACCGTGCCCGGCTCACATTCGTCTGTCCCGGGAGGGCTGGACCAAATTCAAACGGGTGTTGTCTGGTGAACTGGACGGCGATCTCATCCACTTGTATCACGAAGTGTACATCCGACGCGGCCCTTTCTTTTCTCAATTGGCTCGGCTAGATGGAGGTACAGTGCATTTTACCCTTCACCCTGATCTATGGTCTGCATTGGAAGATGCCGTGGTAGATGTGGATGAAGTGCTTATCAAGCGGTCATCAGACGAGTTGGACTGGTCATTGACCATGGCCACTGTGGAAGCCCACGAAGAAAATCAGAAAGAAACTCCGGCCCAAGATATACCCGTTATGCCCAGTGGGTAACATTATTAGCAGAGACTACAGGAGTATCGACAAATTCCTTCTGGTGCTTAGGCCCGTCTCATATCGGTATGATGTTGGATAAAATTAATAATGCTTTTTGGAAGGATGTTTTCTCGGCGTATGTGAATTTCTGCGATAACCTGGAAGTAGAGAACATAGAAGATATTATGTCTCAAAGTATATGGCTTAATGGAAATGTGCTCATAGATGGTAAACCAATATATTTGCATAGTTTGTTTGAGAAAGGAATAATATTTATAGCCGACCTTTTTGATGAGCATGGTAGGAAACTTTCGTACACAGACTTCTGTGCAATCTATAATGTCAACCTTCCCTTTACTAGGTTCTATGGACTGTTGAATAGTATTCTGACCTATATTAGACAAGCTGGAATAAAAACTTCCCAACGTATATTTGGCCCATATATACCATTTTTTCCAAGGGCTATATCCTCTGTCGAAAAGGGTTGTAGGGCTTATAATCAGGTGTTTATACGAAATTTGCTGTGCAACAATAAATTTGAAGCCCGATGGGAGGAGTTTTTTGGTATGACTAGGGAGCAAATACATTGGCCAAGAATCTATACCCTAGTAAAGTCTTTTACTAACGACCCAAAGCTGTGGTGGTTTAGATACCGGATACTTTCCTGTACACTTACATGTAAGGCATTGCTCTTTAAAATGCATCTAGTAGATAATAATATGTGCTCTCTATGCAAGCAGGAGGTTGAGACAATTGTACACCTACTAATTGAGTGCCCTCAAGCTCAGATATTCCGTGAACAGGTTTCAGGATGGGTTGAGAGTTGTACAATACAAAAAATATTTTTCTCACCATATAGTATTATATTTGGCTTCCTGGGGACTGACGTAAAAGTTCTTAATCTGATATCGTTGTTGATAAATTATAGCATATATAGAGCTAGCATCAAGGGCAAACTGCCAGTATTAGACTGCATTAAACATGATGTCAAGCAATACTACTTAACTGAAATGGTTAATGCTAAAGTAACCTACAGTATGCAGAAATTCGATAAAAAGTGGAAGTATTGGTCAGGCATTGTGAGTTGAGTATGTAACATACACATTTTAGTATTTATGGTTTATACAGGCAGGTGTGTCTGTATACTCTGCTCTATATTTTCTCCATTACTATGTTTTTCACTGTGATTATAGTTATGATGGAATTTTAGGTGATACGATCACTCCCGGAGTACCTGCTGTTTTAGGACTAAATTATATTACAGGAAACTTTCTTTTCTGATATTATGACTGTACTTCAATACTGAAAAATCATAGCTCAGAATTTGAGTAGTTTTGCTCGTGTACATTTTCATCTTAAAGTTGGTCTTTTAATGGGAGGCCTGTGAGTGATCGTACTACTTGAAATCCAACCATGCAACCAAGATTGCATAATACATTGTACTTGTATTATTTTTGCTCTTAACAAAGGGATATCTTAGTACCATATCATGTTTTCATGCCTCCACATTCAATGTATACATTATTGCCACCTTCTTAGCAGTGTATGCTCCGCTATGTATGGACAAAAAAAAAAAAAAAAAAAAAAAAAAAAAAAAAAAAAAAAATTGAAGACCAAGAAAAAAAAAAAAAAAAAAAAAAAAGATATACCCGTTATAAATAAACGATAGAGCCAGGGTCCATCATCATTTTGTCACCATGAAGCGCTGGGAGAAGGTGTTGGATAACTTATACTACAGTCCCGACAGTCCGGCGGCCTATAGTGCATTGTCGGCTCTCTATCGAGCGGCCAAACCCCAGGGGATACAACGTGCCCAAGTCCGAGATTGGTTAAGAAAACAAGACACCTATACCTTACATCGATCTGTCCGTCGCCATTTTCTACGGAACCGGGTCATCGTGGGAGGAATAGATGCCCAGTGGCAAGCGGATTTGGTCGATATGAGCGCCTTTGCCAAACACAACGATGGGAATCGGTATATCTTGACGTGCATCGATATCCTATCAAGTATGCGTGGGTGGTACCCATCCGGACGAAAACGGGGGCGAATCTCATAGCGGCGTTCAAAGACATCTTCAAGACCGGGCGCAAACCTTGTATTTGCAAACCGACGAAGGCACGGAATTCCTCAACAGACCGTTCCAAGCAGTTTTCAAGAAACAGAAGGTGTTTTTCTTTCATACGTACAACGAGACCAAGGCTTCCGTGGTGGAAAGGTTCAACAGGACATTCAAAGGCCGCATGTATAAATATTTCACCTATAAGAATACAAGGCGGTACATCGATGTTCTCCCGAAACTGGTGAGGGTTACAATCGAGCCTATCATCGGAGTATAGAGAGAGCCCCCATTACCGTGACCCAACGCAATGAAGCCCAAGTCCGGCGTGTCTTGTACCCCAGGCCATCGCAGCGAACGACGAAGGCGGTGTACAAGGTCGGGGACCCTGTACGGATCAGTAAAGTCAAGGGCAAGTTCGAGAAAAGTTACTTGCCCAACTGGAGCGATGAGCACTTCCTGATTAAACGGCGCCTACCCCGACAGCGGCGAGTCTATGAACTGGAAGATCTCCAAGGGGAAACGTTGCTGGGGACGTTTTACGACACGGAATTACAGCCTGTTGTAAAAACACAGCAAGACTACTACACGGTGGAGCAGATTTTGAAAACGGAACGTCGACGTGGCAAACTGTTTCATTTCGTGAAATGGCAAGGTTGGCCCAGTTCCTTCAATTCCTGGGTCGCTGCCAACCAGGTGAAACGACTATAAAGCCAGACACCACTGCCGTCCTCCTTCATTCCACGTCCGACCACAGTGCTATGGACCAACAGCAGCTGCCTCTGAACACAGCGTCTCCCAAAACGCGCAAAGCGCAAGTGGTCTTTGGGGTGCTATTGCTAACCCTGCTGAGTGTGTTGTACGGAGGTGTGTTTTACGACGTAGCCTATGTCAGCACGTTACTTAACCAACTGAGAACACCAGCCACCAGTGAAACCGGTCTACAGAGAGCACCAATCGTATCGAGCCCAGTCACCACCACCACACCCCGTGTACAAGCCACGTCGAGCTCCACACCTACACCAAGTACGCCCACTACGTCTGAAGACCCACCGGATTTCATCCCTCACAGTGAACCGACAACCACGACCACCGACGTTGTACCCACCCCCAGCACCATCCCTGACAGTGTACAGACAACGACGACCGACGTTGTACCCACCACCACTCCAGTTCACTCGTACGAAATTTACAAGAGCGGGTTACCACGACAACGGATACACCTCGAACCATGGACCCCCGTTGGCAGCATCCCTTCACTTGCGTCATCGCAGGACCGACGGGTTCGGGCAAAACGCACTTCGTCAGGAAGCTCCTTCAACACGCCGACAGCATGATCACCCCACCCATTGCTCGAGTCGTGTGGTGTTACGGAGAATGGCAGGAAGCGTATGCAGCAATGCCCCATATCACGTTCGTGGAAGGCCTACCCAACCTGGCCGATTTGGAACCCGACACCTTGGTGGTTCTGGATGATCTCATGGCGGAGACGGATGCGCGGTCACCCAACTCTTTACCAAAGGCAGCCACCATCAACGGCTCAGCATCATCTACATTGTGCAGAATCTGTTCAGTAAAAACAAAGAACATCGGAACATCAGCTTAAATGCCCACTACCTGGTGGTCTTCAAAAACCCGAGAGATACCACTCAACTGCTGCACCTGGCGAGACAGATGTATCCCTGCCGCACACCCTTTGCGTTAGAAGCCTTTAAAGATGCCACAACCCCTCAGCACGGGTATATGCTCTTCGACCTCAAGCAAGCCACCCCCGAGCACCTTCCACTACGGACCGGCATCTTTCCCGGAGAGACCCACCACGTGTACATGCAAAAATAATGTAAACACATCCACAATGGCGCCCCCAGCTGGGGTCTGTGTGTTTTGATGATGGGGAATAATAAAAAGAATGAATACCACAGCAGGGTTGACTTTGTGTCTGAGGTAGATAAAAAGAGCAGAGTTGTGGGTTCTAGCATTAGTTGTACAGGATGTCTGCGCGAGTACGGAATCACGCTCCCACGCTCCGTGTATTGAAGACGGCTCCACCCGAGTTAGTCCGAACCATTGTACGCGGTGCGGACCCTGACCTTGTACGCTGTCTGTGCGAGATCGGGTACAACCTGTTAAAAGGCAACGTACCACTGACTCCGGCTCAGAAGACCAAGTTGGCCAAGCATAAGACAGGTCTCCGAACCTTAGTCCAGAAGCGGGTCCCTCACACACAAAAGAAAAAGGTGTTACAGAAAGGCGGCTTTCTCGGGGCCATCTTAGCACCGTTGGCCGCTTCTGTGTTGGGTCCAGTATTGGGTGGACTCTTCGGCCGACAATGAACCACACGAAAAAAATGGTCCTCGTCGAACCTCGTTTCCTGCAAAACCTCCAATCACCCTACCCTGTCCCACCTACGGTGAAGACCATAAACAGCCTCGATGGAGAGATGCAACAGATCTTACAGAGACCGGGGTTAAGCGACAGTGAGAAAGTACAACGGTACAATGAGACGCTTCAACGGTACATGACGTTCATGGACCAATACAAAACTCGTTCTACCCCAGCAACAGCACCACCACCCCCACCACCACCACGTGACAGACCGCCGACCTCAGCACCGTTCCAACAGCCGGGTGGGGTAGCCCCCACAGCCCCACAGTGGGTGGAAGATGAAGTGCTGAAGAGGGTACCTGCCTCGTTCAAGAAACAAGCTGGCCTGGTATTACAACGGATGAAACAGAATCCTAACATGACTTGGAATGATAAAGGCGAACTCCTGGTACAGAATCAGGTGGTCCCCGGCACCCACATGACGGATTTAGTGAATGATCTGATGCGTCAACGCAGATCGCATACGGACCCTCGAGGATGGGAGGTCTTCGCTCAAGGCTTGAAAGACATGCATGCACCACATGAATTGGTGGGGAACCCCCACCGCTGGGCCTTTATGCAATCACCGACTCGTGCACCACCACTGTCACCACAGCCTTCTTGGGAATCCGACTGGGAACCGGAGTCATCCCCCAAAACTCCACCACCACCACCACAACGGGCACCTTCATTTCAGACCTTTAAAAAACCACCCTCGATGAGGACACCCCACATTTCCAGAGCCGTGACACGTAGTAAGTCAACGCGACGAACACGACGCCGAACACAACCGCCCAAGGCCTGGAACACCTATTAAAACCAACAGCAGCAGCAGGACAGCTCAGTCGCCATGTTTTACCTGACCCTACCCAGTAACAGTTCGCTGGATGTGTTTCCTGACAACACCGTGGCCAAGTACGTCACCCAGTTACCGCAACCGTTACATTTACCTGGCCGGTGGGAATGTGGCCTCGTGGATATCCAATACCCTTACTCGTGGTACAACGTGCGAGCCAATGAAGTGTGGTACGAGGTCACCTACGAAGGCAAAAACACCCGACTCACCCTGCCCGAAGGCCAATACGATACCCCCAAAGAGTTCATGGGTGGGCTGTCAAGACTGTTGCATTATAAGGCGCTACGGGGGGTGACGAATACTTCAAAACCCATCAAAGCCTATCCCTTCAAGAATCACGTGGACTTCGATTACAACGCACACAACGACAATTAAGGCAGAGCTTATCGTCACCGGCAAGGCGAGTGTCGTACTGAGTCCTATCCTACAGCAAATGCTGGGGTTCGATCTAAAGACGTTCGCTGGTCCCACCGAACACCATGGCGAGATGCCGATGGATATGAAATCGGGTATGTACGGACTCTACGTCTACTCGGACGTGGTGGACAACCACATCGTGGGCGATATCAACACACCTCTGTTACGGGTGGTCCCCATTAAAAAGACGTATGGAGGTCAAGTCACCCACAGTTTCACCCACATGCTCTACTTGCCCGTACGACAAACTGACATCAACACGATCACGGTGGATATAAGAGATGACACGGGACGACCGGTGGCATTCGAACGAGGAAAAGTGGTGCTGACACTTCATTTTCGACAAGCACGTGCTCCCCACTTTGCATAATGAAAGTACCTTACGAGTGCGATGCACGCAGCTATGCCGACTATTATGCCCAACAGGCCGGGGGTGGCTTTCCGGTCTTTAGCGGTGCACGCATGCAACGAGGACATGGACTGGGGAACATACTCGGCAGCATCGTCAAAACGTTCCTGCCCTTGGTGACGCGTGGGGTGAAAGCAATCGGCAAACAAGCGGTACGCAGTGGACTGCAAGTGGCCGGTGATGTCTTGGGGGGTACGGCACCCAAAGAATCCTTGAAACGGCGGGCCAAAGAAGCGGGAGGCGTCTTGGTGGCCAAAGCACAACGCACCGTAGGGAATAAAAGAGCTGCCCCACCGAGACCACGCACCAGTCGACGACCGACCCAGCGACGACGCACATCGAAAAAGACAAAGGATATCTTTTCTTAAAACATGTCCTTAATCCACGCCGAGTCCTGCCCCTCCACCAACAGTGAATTTGATTTGTGGACCGTGCCGCCCACACAGACCAGTGTGGAACAAGGATTATGGGTGGAGCATCTCCCGCTCTCCAGCATCAACGAAACCGGGCCCATCGAGTTCACCATCAGTAATGCGGATACGGCCTATGTGGATTTAGCCCATACCTACTTGTATGTGAAAGCCAAGGTGGTCAGTGGGGATGGCACCAGAATCGTCCAAGCTGCAACGGTGGGCCCGACGAATCTCTGGCTGCACTCGATGTTTCAGCAGGTGGATATTTTTCTCAGCGACAAACTCATCAGTGACTCCACCAACACGTACCCCTATCGAGCCTACATCGAGACACTGTTGTCGTATGGCCGAGAGGCTAAAAAATCTCAGCTGACAACCGCTTTATTCTACAAGGACACGCCCGAGCACATGGACACGGCGGACAATGGGGGATATAACAAACGGAAGGCTTTCAATGCGAACAGTGCCTCGGTGGATATGATGGGTCGACTGCATGCAGACATGTTCATGCAAGACCGGTACCTCTTGAACAAGATCCCCATCAAAATCCGACTGATACGGGCGCCTCCGACCTTCGCCTTGATGGCCACTAACGCAGAGGGGCATGCAGCGGACTATAAGATTGTCATCCAAGACGCAGTGCTGTATGTCCGAAAAGTGAAACCGAATCCAGCCGTTCAATTGGGACACATGAAAGCCTTGGAAACAAAACCAGCCCAGTACCCTATCCGACGTGTACAAACCAAAGTGTTCTCTGTGCCTGCTGGAAATATGGGCGCCAACAAAGAAAACCTGTTCCTGGGGGAACTACCCAAGCGATTGATCCTGGCCTGTGTGGAAAATACCAGTTTCAGCGGAGCCTACCCAGAGAATCCGTTTGACTTTCAACATTTCGGCATCAATTTTGTGGCCCTGCATGTGGATGGACAACAGGTGCCAGCCACGGCCTTAACACCGAACTTTGGGCGGAGGAATTTCATTCGAGCCTATCAGAGCCTGTTTACAGCCACCGGTCAAATCAACCAGGACGAAGGGAATATGATCAGTCGGGAGGACTACGCGAACGGATACACGTTGTTCTGTTTCGATCTGACCCCCACCTTAGAGAACGACCATCAGCTGGCCCTGGCCAAGCAAGGCAACTTACGGTTGGAAATCCACTTTGCACGAGCCCTGGCGACCACCGTCAATGTGATCTGCTACGCCGAGTTTGACAACATCATTCAAGTGGACAAGGCGCGCAACGTCCTGTGTGACTTCTCCACCTAACATGGATACAGACCAGATAACCACCGTGCTGGAGAATGACCCAGGGACACGTATGGTGTTTCAAGGGGTGTTCGCCCGAGATGTGTTCCCATTAGACCGTATGTATCCTGCTGCTTACGTTCTCAACACGGACCCGATGGATCGGCCCGGTGAACACTGGGTGGCCGTGTACTTGACAGAAGAGCAGGGCGAATACTTTGACCCGTACGGCCTGCCACCCCTCCATCCCGATTTAACAGACTTCATGGATCAAGGCACAGAGACGTGGTGTTGGAACAGTCAAACGTTGCAAAGCCTGACCAGTGGCGTGTGCGGACAATATTGCTTGTTTTACCTGTACCATCGATGCCGGGGAAGACCCTTATCTACCATCGTGCAGATGTTTGACGAGTACCCCCAGGCCGAGGACCGCGATGTACTCGTCTATGACTGGGCCGCCCATCATTTCAATGTACAAGCCCCATTCTGGGCTTAAGTTAATTACAAGCCCCTTGTTCTGGGCTTAAGTTTACAAGCCCCTTGTTCTGGGCTTCAATGTGCAAGCCCCTTGTTCTGGGCTTCAATTAACTACAAGCCCCTTGTTCTGGGCTTCAGTTTTCACGTGGTTGTTCTCACGTTGTTGTTGTTCACTGAATAAAAAAAATGAGATCTCACCAAAAAACCCTGTCTTGTGTGTTTTATTTCTAATGCATCCATGCCCAATGTGGAGATTCAGTCAAACTGAAATCAGTGGTGTAGGATGGGGCCAAAATGTAACCCATCAAGGTTAGAATGCAAGAGCACTATAGTAAAAATAGAGAGCCAATGAAATCAGCCCACAGACCAAGTACGTGTTTTTTGGTCTAGGTTTGGAGCGGGCATTTCATTGAGGTGCGTGTATACGGTGAGTGAAGAGACTCGTCCAACACGTATAGATTATGTTTATGACTATAAGTTCTAGGTAACCCATCAAGGTTAGAATGTAAGAGCACTATAGTAAAAATAGAGAGCCAATGAAATCAGCCTACAGACCAAGTACGTGTTTTTGGTCTAGGTTTGGAGCGGGCATTTCATTGAGGTACGTGTATACGGTGAGTGAAGAGACTCGTCCAACACGTATAGATTATGACTATAAGTTCTATGAGCATAATGCATGAAACTGGCTTTGAACACCGTATTAGCCAATCAGTGGCCTAGAATGGAGCCAAAGGTAACCCATCCATGTCCAGAAAACATTACCCGGGTGTACAAGAACCCAGATGTAGGAGCGGACGTCAGCGAAAGCACACCGTGAGTACCCCAATTCGATTGGCTGATTGTTCGACCGCTGATTGGTTCTTTTTCTCGACCGCTGATTGGCTCTTTTTTCTCGACCGCTGATTGGTCCAAATGGAACTGCCCATCTTTCCCAGGTTCATATAGAATCCCCTTTTTGTGCTCAAGCTCTGACTATAGCGATGCCGCAACATTGTCTCATTGGACATTGGACCGTCTGACCTGGAGGTGACCCTTTGACCTTTTGATCCGCGCGCGCGGGCACTGCCGGGGATGACGCGCACTTCCGGAGAACTCGCGCGCGCGCTCGCGCTGGGGGACCGGGGCGGAGCGGGGCGGAAAACACACCGGCGGTTGAACATACGGACGTCTAAGAGGAAACATTAGGAACTCTTCTATGTTTGGAGGTAGTTTTTAGTGAAAAACCCGGAAGTAACGTCATACAGGGTCCAGTTTTCGACACTAGGTGACCACATCCCGACAAAATGGCCAGTTTTCGACACCGGATGTGTCGCCATCTTGAACACACGTGCCGCCATCTTGGATATGTCCCATAATGCACCGGGTCTAAATACTCGCTTCTGATTGGACGAGAGCTCTGGGACGGATTTGAAATACTCGCTTCTGATTGGACGAGATGATGTGCCGCCATCTTCGCATGCGCAGAATGATATTCCTACCGCACACCCAGCCCATCAGATGCCCATTCACGAATGCTTCACTTAGATACCTCACTCGACCCCATTGGTCCATTAGGGGCTACCCTACATCCCAACACGGCTATTTTCATACCCTTGGGCCACCGCGCATGCGCAGAATGCCGATAGTTCAACCCCACACACAGCCCATCAGATGCCCCTTCACATAAGTTTCACTTTGATACCTCACTCGACCCCATTGGTCCATTAGGGGCTCCCCTAGCTCCCAACACGGCTATTTTCATACCCTTGGGCCACCGCGCATGCGCAGAAGGCCGATAGTTCAACCCCATACCCAACCCATCAGATGCCCCTTCACATAAGCTTCACATCGATACCTCACTCGACCCCATTGGTCCATTAGGGACTCCCCTAGCTCCAAAACGTCTATTTCCATACCCTTGGGCCACCGCGCATGCGCAGAATAACCCTAATTCAACCCCACACCCAGCCCATCAGATGCCCCTTCACGAAGGCTTCACCTTGATACCTCACTCGACCCCATTGGACCATTAGGGACCCCCCTACATCCCGAAACGGCTATTTTCATGCCCTTCGGCCACCGCGCATGCGCAGAAGGCCGATATGTCAACCCCACACCCAGCCCATTAGATGCCCCTTCACATAAGCTTCACTTTGATACCTCACTCGACCCCATCCGACCATTTTATCTAGGGACTATTTTATCAGCGGAAGCTTTTTCCCGAGACCGAATCACCGCCAAAACCGCGGCCATACCGCATCACCGCGGATGAATACATCCTAAATACATCCCCTCCAACAATTGGAACTCTCCTGTGCTGGAGGTAGCTTTTGGTCCTTCTGCCGGAACTATACTGCACTTGACCTCTCCTCCCGCCTCGTTTCCGCCCCAAATGACCTCTACATCCGGGTGAAAACTGACTCCATTCACGCTTTATCCACTACTTACGGTCTCCTGATATCAAGATCAATTTATTTATAACTCTCAACAATGTCGAGCTCTACTCCACTGAGATGAAACAACAAAATATGCAGTTAGCTTTTCTATTACAAAACATCACAATTTTAGTTTTTGATTCTTTTATGTCTAATTTCCAAATTTGACAATTCTTTTCTAAGGGAAGGTCCCCATAGAGATTCTTTACATGTTCGTGCGTGCTTTGAAACCCTCCATTTCATTCTCGTATATTTGCAAATTAATATGGAATTTCGCTAGGATTCTATACTGTGCTTTCGTGAATGTGCCATTCAACTGCAGGTGAGATTCTCTGCTTGGATTTACTACAATGCTGTGAACGTTGAACTTCTTTTAATTTTTTTGCTGACATTTTGAGTTCAAGCTAGCCATTACGCGCTGCCTTGTGTACCTGTGCTCAGTGGTATTCATTGTATCTGTGACAATCATTTACATATTGTTTGCGTGTGATGACTTACCTCGCATCGTTTTCCACCACCCTTTTATTGTTGCGTTTACCTGTGCTTTTACCTGTACTTTCACCTGTACTTTTCGTGTCGACTATCATACGGATTAACCGTGACTGCTTGGTCAGAACAGTGAGGCTTTCAATCAAACGTCCTCCTCTTTCGGCGGGATTTAAAATTTAATTTTAATTTTTAATTTACTAGCTGAGCAGAAAATCGGACTAGAAGAAGTACTGGCGTTGGAGTAGACATCAAGTTTTCGTGAATGGTTTGCGACATTCCTTCCTGAGACTTTTGCTGTAGAATTATCTCCATTCGCTGCTTCTCGAGTTACAGTGAAACTAATTGTGTTGATGATAAAGATGTAGATTGTTTTAGTGATTTTAGTAATGTTGGGGATCGAGAGGGAAGAGCGCCGTTATTCGAGTTTAAAGGAGATATGCGAAAAGTGTTTTTGATGGCAGATACGGATCAGCTGGACTCTTTGCCGTATCAGACGAAATTTCTAGATGCTGATGTAAAGTGTAAAGTGCTGATTGTTCTTCCCGGTCGTGCGCATCCTCGCTAAAACCAGGGGTATCTCTATCCAAGATATAGCCCCTGGTACGCTTGGGCAATGTATCCTTATCAACGACACACAACGGCATCCTGCACATATATCACCGCGACCATGCATGGCGACAGTAGTATAGTAGGCGTAAATTCGGTAAATAGCGCGTCAGTGCGCATGCGCAGAACCTGGGATGACGTCACAATTGGGTGTGCGCGCATGCGCATGTGTGGTGTGTGGGTGGTGGGTACCGATGTGGGTGGTGGGTACGTTGTGGGTGGTGGGTGGTGGGTACCGATGTGGGTGGTGGGTACGTAGTGGGTGGTGGGTGGTGGGTACCGATGTGGGTGGTGGGTACCTCCCCTGTGGGTGGTGGGTGCTGTGTTTAACATGGCGGTGTGTGTGCGGGTGTGGGTGGTGGGTACCGATGTGGGTGGTGGGTACGTTGTGGGTGTGGGTGGTGGGTACCGATGTGGGTGGTGGGTACGTAGTGGGTGGTGGGTGGTGGGTACCCAATGTGGGTGGTGGGTACTGCTGCGTGTGTGTGTGTGTGTGTGGGTGGTGGGCCCCAGATGTGGGTGGTGGGTACAAATGTGGGTGGTGGGTACATGTGGGTGGTGGGTACCCATGTGGGTGGTGGGACCCAATGTGGGTGGTGGGACCAAGATGTGGGTGGTGGGTACAAATGTGGGTGGTGGGTGCATGACAAGATGGCGGCCTATGTGTGGGTGGTGTGAGTGAGTGCAAGAATGTATTCATCCGCGGTGATGCAGTCATGTCTGGCGGTGATTCGGTCTCGGGAAAAAGCTTCCGCGGAGAAAAAGTAGTCCCTAGATAAAATGGTCCGATGGGGTCGAGTGAGGTATCAAAGTGAAGCTTAGGTGAGGGGGCATCTAATGGGCTGGGTGTGGGATTGAAATATCGGCATTGTGCGCATGCGCGGTGGCCGAAGGGTATGAAAATAGCCTTTTTGGAGCTAGGAGATTGACTACTGGTCCAGTGGGGTCGAGTGAGGTATCAATGTGAAGCATTCATGAAGGGGCATCTAATGGACCGGTCTGCGTGAATCGGTCGTGACCTGGGACTATGGGATGCATGTACTCACTTGGTTCTGGGTATTTGTCATCACGGGGAGGTCACGTGATCAGTTCAAGGTCATATCCATTTTTTTCCATCACGGTTGTGCGCAGGTGTATGACGTCACTTCCGGTCTGCGTGAATCGGGCGTGACCTGGAAAAAGGATTGATCTGTAATCTGTGTTGTTGTTGTTGTTGTTGTTGCTCCCTTTTTTGGACTAACCCATCAGAATAGTACGTATCACGGACTACACCCGTAGAGCTACATCTGGTCTATAAAACACGTCCCTCTGGATCCCACACCTTCATTTCTACAGAGCCATGGCGGAGATCCAGCCCCATGCGACTCGCATTTTACAGTATGCCACCGTGGTGAATTCATTCACGGGTTACCGAGCAGTGGTCCGGTCCATGTTTGCAGATGGCGACGACAACGAGGGACGACGCCAGATCCTGAACGAGTTCACAGAAGCGGTCCTCCACAGAGCGCACTCGATGGAGAGGCGTGCCATCACTCACCACTACTGGACTATGACAGCCATCCTTGATGCTCGCGCTATGGACCAGGAGCGCTCACGCCGGAACCAGCGCCGGCTGGTTGGCCTCATACTAGTCTGTGCCCTATTGACCCTGGCGCTGTGGTATTGACACTATAAATACGAGGGTCAGACAGAGTGTGTGTCATTCACCGTTCGACATTTACAGCAAGCATGTCACTACGCGCCATCCTGCCTCTTACACCCAGTGTGAGGTTATACATTTATCAAGATAAAGTCACGCTGGTGAAAGACGATCAAGCTATTTACTGGACGCCCGCTGAGAGGCTATCGAATCCGGTGACACTACAGCGTGATGGGTGGACTAAGTTTAAACGGGTGTTGAGCGGTGAGTTGGGCGGAGACCTCATCCACCTGGACAACGCCATCTACGTATATTCCGACCCACCCGTCCACATACGTCTGGGTCCCTACCAAGAGCCTACGCGAAGTATCAGCCTAACTTCCTCTGTGTGGTCAGCCTTGGAGAAAATAGTGCCTATTGTGGACCAGTTATTTACACCGGACAACCGATCACCCGACCAATTAGCGTGGGTTCGTGCTATGGAGGACGCCCTGGCTGAACCCCATGAAGAACTACATGAACCCGACGACGATGCCATTGATTACCCCGCTAGACTCAGTCAGCCCAATGACATGACCACCTGATCCTTTGATCTCACGGGGTTCTCCCTATAAATACGAGAGACAGTGAAATCTGGTACCATTCACGTACTGACCATGACGGAGCATATAGTACTGGCGTATTTCAGCTTGACCCCCGAGGTTTTCCTGCACGTGTATGCGGATAAGGTCGATACCATGGAGGAGGTGGTGGGAGACACGGACCCTACACAACCGTGCCCGGCTCACATTCGTCTGTCCCGGGAGGGCTGGACCAAATTCAAACGGGTGTTGTCTGGTGAACTGGACGGCGACCTCATCCACTTGTGTCACGATGTGTACATCCGACGCGGCCCTTTCTTTTGCTCAATTGGCTCGGCTAGATGGAGGTACAGTGCATTTTACCCTTCACCCTGATCTATGGTCTGCATTGGAAGATGCCGTGGTGGATGTGGATGAAGTGGTTATCAAGCGGTCATCAGACGAGTTGGACTGGTCATTTACCATGGCCACTGTGGAAGTCCACGAAGAAAATCAGAAAGAAACTCCGCCCCAAGATATACCCGTTATAAATAAACGATAGAGCCAGGGTCCATCATCATTTTGTCACCATGAAGCGCTGGGAGAAGGTGTTGGATAACTTATACTACAGTCCCGACAGTCCGGCAGCCTATAGTGCATTGTCGGCTCTCTATCGAGCGGCCAAACCCCAGGAGGTACAACGTGCCCAAGTCCGAGATTGGTTAAGAAGACAAGACACCTATACCTTACATCGATCTGTCCGTCGCCATTTTCTACGGAACCGGGTCATCGTGGAAGGAGTAGATGCCCAGTGGCAAGCGGATTTGGTCGATATGAGCGCCTTTGCCAAACACAACGATGAGAATCGGTATATCTTGACGTGCATCGATATCCTATCCAAGTATGCGTGGGTGGTACCCATCCGGACGAAAACGGGGGCAAATCTCATAGCGGCGTTCAAAGACATCTTCAAGACCGGGCGCAAACCTTTGTATTTGCAAACCGACGAAGGCACGGAATTCCTCAACAGACCGTTCCAAGCCTTTCTCAAGAAACAGAAGGTGTTTTTCTTCCATACGTACAACGAGACCAAGGCTTCCGTGGTGGAGAGGTTCAACAGGACATTCAAAGGCCGCATGTATAAATATTTCACCTATAAGAATACAAGGCGGTACATCGATGTTCTCCCGAAACTGGTGAGGGGTTACAATCGAGCCTATCATCGAAGTATAGAGAGAGCCCCCATTACCGTGACCCAACGCAATGAAGCCCAAGTCCGGCGTGTCTTGTACCCCAGGCCATCGCAGCGAACGACGAAGGCGGTGTACAAGGTCGGGGACCCTGTACGGATCAGTAAAGTCAAGGGCAAGTTCGAGAAAAGTTACTTGCCCAACTGGAGCGATGAGCACTTCCTGATTAAACGGCGCCTACCCCGACAGCGGCGAGTCTATGAACTGGAAGATCTCCAAGGGGAAACGTTGCTGGGGACGTTTTACGACACGGAATTACAGCCTGTTGTAAAAACACAGCAAGACTACTACACGGTGGAGCAGATTTTGAAAACGGAACGTCGACGTGGCAAACTGTTTCATTTCGTAAAATGGCAAGGCTGGCCCAGTTCCTTCAATTCCTGGGTCGCTGCCAACCAGGTGAAACGACTATAAAGCCAGACACCACTGCCGTCCTCCTTCATTCCACGTCCGACCACAGTGCTATGGACCAACAGCAGCTGCCTCCGAAGACAGCGTCTCGCAAAACGCGCAAAGCGCAAGTGGTCTTTGGTGTACTAGTGCTAACCCTGCTGAGTGTGTTGTACGGAGGTGCGTTTTACGACGTAGCCTATGTCAGCACGTTACTTAACCAACTGAGAACACCAGCCATCAGTGAAACCGGTCTACAGAGAGCACCAGTCGTATCGAGCCCAGTCACCACCACCACCACCACACCCCGTGTACAAGCCACGTCGAGCTCTACACCTACACCAAGTACGCCCACTACGTCTGAAGACCCACCGGATTTCATCCCTCACAGTGAACCGACCACCCACGTTGTACCCACCCCCAGCACCATCTCTGAACGTGAACAGACAACGACGACCGACGTTGTACCCACCACCACTCCAGTTCACTCGTACGAAATTTACAAGAGCGGGTTACCACGACAACGGATACACGTCGAACCATGGACCCACGGTGGCAGCATCCCTTCACGTGTCTCATCGCAGGACCGACGGGCTTCCGGCAAAACGCACTTCGTCCGGAAGCTCCTTCAACACGCCGACAGCATGATCACCCCACCTATTGCCAGAGTCGTGTGGTGTTACGGAGAATGGCAGGCAGCGTATGCAGCAATGCCCCACATCACGTTCGTGGAAGGCCTACCTAACCTGGCCGATTTGGAACCCGACACCTTGGTGGTTCTGGATGATCTCATGGCGGAGACGGATGCGCGGGTCACCCAACTCTTTACCAAAGGCAGCCATCATCGACGGCTCAGCATCATCTACATTGTGCAGAATCTGTTCAGTAAAAACAAAGAACATCGGAACATCAGCTTAAATGCCCACTACCTGGTGGTCTTCGAAAACCCGAGAGATACCACTCAACTGCTGCACCTGGCGAGACAGATATATCCCGGCCGCACACCGTTTGCGTTGGAAGCCTTTAAAGATGCCACAACCCCTCAGCACGGGTATATGCTGTTCGACCTCAAGCAAGCCACCCCCGACCACCTTCGACTACGGACCGGCATCTCTCCCGGAGAGACCCAACACGTGTACATGCAAAAATAATGTAAACACATCCACAGTGGCGCCCCCAGCTGGGCTGTGTGTGTTTGATGATGGGGATAATAAAAAGAATTAATACCACAGCATGGTTGACTTTGTCTCTGTTCTCTGAAGTGGATAAAAAGGGCAGAGTTGTGGGTTCTGGCATTAGTTGTACACGATGTCTGCGCGAGTACGGAAGCACGCTCCCACGCTCCGTGTATTGAAGACGGCCCCACCCGAGTTGGTCCGAACCATTGTACGCTGTGCGGACCCTGACCTTGTACGCTGTCTGTGCGAGATCGGGTACAATCTGTTAAAAGGCAACGTACCACTGACTCCGGCTCAGAAGACCAAGTTGGCCAAGCATAAGACAGGTCTCCGAACCCTAGTCCATAAGCGGGTCCCACAAACACAAAAGAAAAAGGTGTTACAGAAAGGCGGCTTTCTCGGGGCCATCTTAGCACCGTTGGCCGCTTCCGTGTTGGGACCAGTACTGGGTGGACTCTTCGGCCGACAATGAACCACACGAAAAAAATGGTCCTCGTCGAACCACGGTTGCTTCAAAACCTCCAATCGCCCTACCCTGTGCCACCTACGGTGAAGACCATAAACACCCTCGATGGAGAGATGCAACAGATCTTACAGAGACCCGGGTTAAGCGACAGTGAGAAAGTACAACGGTACAATGAGACGCTTCAACGGTACATGACGTTCATGGACCAATACAAAACCCTCTCTACCCCACCACCACCACCACCACCACCACGTGACAGACCGCCGACCTCAGCACCGCTCCAACAGCCGCCATTACCAGGGGTAGCCCCACAGCCCCACAGTGGGTGGAAGACGAAGTGCTGAAGAGTGCCTTCGCCTGCCTCGTTCAAGAAACAAGCTGGCCTGGTATTACAACGGATGAAACAGATCCTAACATGACTTGGAATGATAAAGGCGAACTCCTGGTACAGGAATCTAGGTGGAAGGTCCCCAAGCACCCACCACGTGGATTTAGTGAATGACCTGATGCGTCAACGCAGATCACGCGGATCCTCGAGGATGGGAGGTCTTCGCTCAAGGCTTGAAAGACATGCATGTACCACAGGAATTGGTGGGGAACCCCACCGCTGGGCCTTTTATGCAGCAAACCCAGCAATCGCCGGGTCGTGCACCACGACTCTCACCTAACCTTCTTGGGAAGCCGACTGGGAACGGAGTCACCCCCCAAAACTCCACCACCATCACAACGGGCACCTTCTTTTCAGGCCTTTAAAAAACCACCCTCGATCAGGACACCCCACATCTCCAGAGCCGTGACACGTAGCAAGTCACCGCGACGAACACGACGCCGGACACAACCGCCCAAGGCCTGGAACACCTATTAAAACCAACAGCAGCAGCAGGACAGCTCAGTCGCCATGTCTTACCTGACCCTACCCAGTAACAGTTCGCTGGATGTGTTTCCTGACAACACCGTGGCCAAGTACGTCACGCAGTTACCGCAACCGTTACATTTACCTGGACGCTGGGAATGTGCCCTCGTGGATATCCAATACCCTTACTCGTGGTACAACGTGCGAACCAATGAAGTGTGGTACGAGGTGACCTACGAAGGCAAAAACACCCGACTCACCCTGCCCGAAGGCCAATACGATACTCCCAAAGAGTTCATGGGTGGGCTGTCAAGACTGATGCACGATAAGGCGCTACGGGGGGTGACGGATAGTGCAACACGCCTGATAGCCTTGCGCTTCAAGAAAAACGTGTTCTTCGATGTCAACGTACACAACGACAAGGCACAGCTTACCGTCACCGATACCGTGAATGTGAAACTCAGTCCTACACTACAGCAAATGCTGGGTTTCCATCTACACACGTTCGCTGGTCCCTCCCAACACCATGGCGAGATGCCGATGGATATGAAGTCGGGTATGTACGGACTCTACGTCTACTCGGACGTGGTGGACAACCACATCGTGGGCGATATCAACACACCTCTGTTACGGGTAGTCCCCATTAAAAGACGTATGGAGGTCAAGTCACCCACAGTTTCACCCACATGCTCTACTTGCCCGTACGACAAACTGACATCAACACGATCACGGTGGATATAAGAGATGACACGGGACGACCGGTGGCATTCGAACGAGGAAAAGTGGTGCTGACACTTCATTTTCGACAAGCACGTGCTCCCCACTTTGCATAATGAAAGTACCTTACGAGTGCGATGCACGCAGCTATGCCGACTATTATGCCCAACAGGCCGGGGGTGGCTTTCCGGTCTTTAGCGGTGCACGCATGCAACGAGGACATGGTCTGGGGAACATACTCGGCAGCATTGTGAAAACGTTCCTGCCCTTGGTGACGCGGGGTGTGAAAGCAATCGGCAAACAAGCGGTACGCAGTGGACTGCAAGTGGCCGGTGATGTCTTGGGGGTACGGCACCCAAAGAATCCTTGAAACGGCGGGCCAAAGAAGCGGGGGGCGTCTTGGTGGCCAAAGCACAACGCACCGTTGGGAATAAAAGAGCTGCCCCACCGAGACCACGCACCAGTCGACGACCGACCCAGCGACGACGCACATCCAAGAAGACCCGGGATATCTTTTTCTTAAAACATGTCCTTAATCCACGCCGAGTCCTGCCCCTCCACCAACAGTGAATTTGATTTGTGGACCGTGCCGCCCACACAAACCAGTGTCGAACAAGGATTATGGGTGGAGCATCTCCCGCTCTCCAGCATCAACGAAACCGGGCCCATCGAGTTCACCATCAGCAATGCGGATACGGCCTATGTGGATTTAGCCCATACCTACTTGTATGTGAAAGCCAAGGTGGTCAATGGAGCTGGCACCAGAATCGCTGACCAAGCAACGGTGGGCCTGACGAATCTCTGGCTGCACTCGATGTTTCAGCAGGTGGATATTTTTCTCAGCGACAAACTCATCAGTGACTCCACCAACACGTACCCCTATCGAGCCTACATCGAGACACTGTTGTCGTATGGTCGAGAGGCTAAAAAATCTCAGCTGACAACCGCTTTATTCTACAGGGACACGGCCGAGCACATGGACACGGCGGACAATGGGGGATATAACAAACGGAAGGCGTTCACTGCGAACAGTGCCTCGGTGGATATGATGGGTCGACTGCATGCAGACATGTTCATGCAAGACCGGTACCTCTTGAACAAGATCCCCATCAAAATCCGACTGATACGGGCGCCTCCCACCTTCGCCTTAATGGCCACTAACGTAGAGGGGCATGCAGTGGACTATAAGATTGTCATCCAAGACGCAGTCCTGTATGTCCGAAAAGTGAAACCGAATCCAGCCGTTCAATTGGGACACATGAAAGCCTTGGAAACAAAATCAGCCCAGTACCCTATCCGACGTGTACAAACCAAAGTGTTCTCTGTGCCTGCTGGAAATATGGGCGCCAACAAAGAAAACCTGTTCCTGGGGGAACTACCCAAGCGATTGATCCTGGCCTGTGTGGAAAATACCAGTTTCAGCGGAGCCTACCCAGAGAATCCGTTTGACTTTAAACATTTCGGCATCAATTTTGTGGCCCTGCATGTGGATGGACAACAGGTGCCAGCCACGGCCTTAACCCGAACTTTGGGCGGAGGAATTTCATTCGAGCCTATCAGAGCCTGTTTACAGCCACCGGTCAAATCAACCAGGACGAAGGGAATATGATCAGTCGGGAGGACTACGCGAACGGATACACGTTGTTCTGTTTCGATCTAACCCCCACCTTAGAGAACGACCATCAGCTGGCCCTGGCCAAGCAAGGCAACTTACGGTTGGAAATCCACTTTGCACGAGCCCTGGCGACCACCGTCAATGTGATCTGCTACGCCGAGTTTGACAACATCATTCAAGTGGACAAGGCGCGCAACGTCCTGTGTGACTTCTCCACCTAGCATGGATACAGACCAGATAAGCACCGTGCTGGAGAATGACCCAGAGACACGTAGGGTCTTTCAAGGGGTGTTCGCCCGAGATGTGTTTCCATTAGACCGTATGTATCCGGCTGCTTACGTTCTCAACACGGACCCGATGGATCAGCCCGGTGAACACTGGGTGGCCGTGTACTTGACAGAACAGCAGGGCGAATACTTTGACCCGTACGGCCTGCCACCCCTCCATCCCGATTTAACAGACTTCATGGATCAAGGCACAGAGACGTGGTGTTGGAACAGTCAAACGTTGCAAAGCCTGACCAGTGGCGCGTGCGGACAATATTGCTTGTTTTACCTGTACCATCGATGCCGGGGAAGACCCTTATCTACCATCGTACAGATGTTTGACGAGTACCCCCAGGCCGAGGACCGCGATGTACTCGTCTATGACTGGACCGCCCATCATTTCAATGTACAAGCCCCGTTCTGGGCTTAAGTTAATGACAAGCCCCTTGTTCTGGGCTTAAGTTTACAAGCCCCTTGTTCTGGGCTTCAATGTACAAGCCCCTTGTTCTGGGCTTCAGTTAATTACAAGCCCCTTGTTCTGGGCTTGAGTTTTCACGTGGTTGTTCTCACGTTGTTGTTGTTCACTGAATAAAAAAAAAATGAGATCTCACCAAAAACCCCTGTCTTGTGTGTTTTATTCCTAATGCATCAATGCCCAATGTGGAGATTCAGTCAAACTGAAATCAGTGGTGTAGGATGGAGCCAAAATGTAACCCATCAAGTTTAGAATGCAAGAGCACTATAGTAAAAAATAGAGAGCCAATGAAATCAGCCTACAGACCAAGTACGTGTTTTTGGTCTAGGTTTGGAGTGGGCATTTCATTGAGGTACGTGTATACGGTGAGTGAAGAGACTCGTCCAACACGTATAGATTATGTTGATGACTATAAGTTCTAGGTAACCCATCAAGGTTAGAATGCAAGAGCACTATAGTAAAAATAGAGAGCCAATGAAATCAGCCTACAGACCAAGTACGTGCCTTTGGTCTAGGTTTGGAGCGGGCATTTCATTGAGGTACGTGTATACGGTGAGTGAAGAGACTCGTCCAACACGTATAGATTATGACTATAAGTTCTAGGTAACCCATGAAGGTTAGAATGCAAGAGCACTATAGTAAAAATAGAGAGCCAATGAAATCAGCCTACAGACCAAGTACGTGTCTTTGGTCTAGGTTTGGAGCGGGCATTTCATTGAGGTACGTGTATACGGTGAGTGAAGAGACTCGTCCAACACGTATAGATTATGACTATAAGTTCTATGAACATAATGCATGAAAGTGGCTTTGAACACCGTATTAGCCAATCAGTGGCCTAAACTGGAGCCAAAGGTAACCCATCCATGTCCAGAAAAACATTATCCGGGTGTACAAGAACCCAGATGTAGGCGCGGACGTCAGCGAAAGCACACCGTGAGTACCCCAATTCGATTGGCTGATTGTTCGATCGCTGATTGGTTCTTTTTCTCGACCGCTGATTGGCTCTTTTTCTCGACCGCTGATTGGTCCACATGGAACTGCCCATCTTTCCCAGGTTCATCTAGAATCCCCCTTCTTTTGTGCTCAAGCTCTGACTATAGCGATACCGCAACATTGTCTCATTGGACATTGGACCGTCTGACCTGGAGGTGACCCTTTGACCTTTTGACCCGCGTCCGCGCGCGCGCGCACTGCCGGGGATGACGCGAGATGACGCGCGCGCGCGCTGCGGGACGCTGGGGCGGGAAAACACCCCGGCGGTTGAACATTGGAACTCTTGTGGGTTTGGAGGATGAACATACGGACGTCTAAGGGAAAAAATTGGAACTCTTCTATGTTTGGAGGTAGTGTTTAGTGAAAACCCGGAAGTGACGTGACAACCCACGTGACCTGCGTATATACTCCTGTATTATAGAGCCGATTTTATTTCTTTGGAAGGGGCAAGGTCAATCGGTACCCACCACCCACCACCCACAACGTACCCACCACCCACATCGGTACCCACCACCCACACACCACACATGCGCATGCGCACACCACCAATTGTGACGTCATACCAGGTTCTGCGCATGCGCACTGAGGCGCTATTTACCGAATTTACGCCTACTATACTACTGGCGGCAGTAACCTTCATCTTGAACTGTACGGAGCAATCACTAAAACGTCGATAATGATTATCCATGTATAATATAATGTTATATGTATATTATATTGTTTTTAGAAAAATACAGGAATCAAACATATATTTATCCAAAGTGCCAAGCACATGTACACTTCATGAGTCTCAGTACATATTTTCAAATATATGAATAACACTGCTGATAAAACAAATATTCTACATGTATTTCACTCGAAGCTAATTTGATACAATGTCAGAAATAAATACCCAACAAAGGTGCTTTTACTTTTATCCACATTGCTGTTTTCCTTAATTATAAACTGTAAAGAACACTTTTATTAAAATAAACCAAATACAAACTAATATCCAAAAGAAACAAGGAAATCAACCAAAAACGGGCAGAACTCTCACTCACAAATTCAACATGGATATCACGCCATGCATGAACACACAAAAACAGGTCAATAATAAGTGCGAATTATGGGATATTTGAGTACAAAATGCTATCAACAGACATCAACAAGAAATAGAGGTGTAGGCACAATATTTTGTGGACAAAGTCTTCAGAAGACTTCGTTCAGTTAACCATTTATTATTTCGCTTCACTATACATGACACAATGGTGAATCTGTACAAGAATCAACTACAACTCGTGGACTTCGAAAACCCCATCCTATTTTGTAATTGGTATGTAATAGATCTGGCCTTTGTTCCTCACACTTATATGCCGAAATAATACCCTGTCATCACTGGACATGCTCTCGGAGTGGCAGACTAAATGGTCTGATTTGTATGTCCGTCACCCTTGAAATGTCAGCAACAATGCTGATTGCTTGATTTATAGGTACTGTATCAATAGTTGATACCCATCTACCCAGAGTTTGTTTGAGTCACTCTCCTGGTCGTTCCTGCCATCTTGGTCGAAGTGGTCTTGGGTTTGTCATCGCAAAAGTAACAGCTCTAATAGGCTGTTCCATTAAGTGATCATAACCCGCGAATTTGGAGAGGAATGACACGGCGCTTAGGATAATAGATTTGCATAGAATTTCCCGTCAAATAGAACACGGTAGAATACAGATCGGTGACAACTTGTAAAATCGGATGTGAAGCATTATATAAAAAAAATATTTTCTATTTCTCAATGTCTTTTCAGACCGAAGAAAATCATGGAGGGGTATTATCCACAGAAACACATGGTCAGGAAATTGAAAACATCCTCAGAAACCAACATGTTTTGATTATTCCACTTTGGTATAGGGTTAGTAGTAGTATAGGCGTATTAGAGCCCCCAGCCTCCCAAAAATGCACATAGCCTCCGAAATAGCCTCCGAGCGCTGTCATACGTCATTAACGATTTTTTATTTGTATAAATTATTGTGTCTGGATATTAATAAATTATATGCGTTATAATTTTACCTGAATATATATATTAAAGATCTACATATGGTATTATAAATAAATTCTCCGAATTTATACGTTAATCGTTTAAATAGTCTATATTTTAGGTTTCATTCCGCTTTTACAAAAAGATGTTATTTCGTATAGGTCCTATAGTACGGGTTCATAGCAATAAACTCTCCGAATCTGTACGTTAAGCGTTCATATATATTGTAGACTGTTAATTTTTACAAATTGCAATTAGCATTACCGAACACTCGGTATATATGCATATTTAACCTCGCTATACGGCTAGAAGACGGTCATGATACATAATTGTATTGATTTTAATACCTGTCAATGCGAAGGGGTGTGTGTGTTGTGGTAACAGGTGTGATCGAATAACAGAAACCACTTATAACTCGCAGAACTCGATTGTAATTAGCATATGATAATATTGGGGGTTCGAATATTTATATGTACAGACCGATATCGCTTTAATTAGGGCAATTATACAATCACCGTATAGCGGGGGTTGAAAGGGTATACCGTGAAACAAATCATTATTTGAGAATCGTTTGTCGAAATATATATATATCTCTAATAGAATTCAACTTATAGCTTACTTCGGAATGGCGAATTTACTGAAAAATATCATCGAACCTAGAGAATCGTCCGTAAGTATTGTAATTTTATTGCGATCTACTCGCGGATAATACCGACTTTGTCGATATAACGATGTACATAGCGAACGGTGTTGTAAATGTTCGATTATAACTGATTTGAATACAAGGGCTACTCACTTTTAATATTCCAACTCTATATTTTTTATAGGCTAACAACTCTACGTGGGTCGGATTCGTACGAGAAAATGCGGACATTTTAGGTAGTTCCGGTTGGCCTAGTTTGGAGACTGTTTTCGCCATAGATGGGGTCGTTGAAACACGACCCGTTTATAATGACGATGATTGGAATGTGGGTATAAGAAGTCCGACGACCATTCTCCTAAATAATTCCCCTTCACTTCCGGAGATTAAAACACGTAAATGTGTAGAAGGATTATCCCGTTTATTCGCGCCCCGAGTTTGCAAAAGCTGTAATCAGCCATTAAGCGTCGAAGTTTGCGGAAAATGTCGCGTTAGTTTATGCCGAGATTGCGCGTGTTTTGCGCGACAGGTGTCATTCGGGGTTTTTATGTGTCCGAGCTGTTGTAGTTGTGAGTTTTGTGGTTATTGGGGAATGAAACTTTCCAAATAATCAAAAAATGGTGATAACGATAAACAGCTACTACACATATTTTTGAGGGACTATTCTTGGACTTGCGCAGATTTTTAGGAACTTTTCATGAACTTTGGGGGACTTCCTCGGACTATTGTTGGATTTGTGTGGATTTTAAGAACTTTTCATGAACTTTTAGGGACTATTCTTGGACTAGTCTTGGACTATTGTTGGACTTGGGCGGATTTTTAGGAACTTTTAGGGACTATTCTTGGACTAGTCTTGGACTAGTCTTGGACTATTGTTGGACTTGGGCGGATTTTTAGGAACTTTTAGGGACTATTCTTGGACTAGTCTTGTACTATTCTTGGACTTGGGTGGATTTTTAGGAACTTTTCATGAATTTTTAGAGACTATTCTTGGACTAGTCTTGGACTAGTCTTGGACTATACGACCGAACATGGAAAAACCATGATGTAAGATAAGGACCCGGATGTAAGATGAGGACCCGGATGTAAAACTACAATACCCAGGAAGTGACCTTTGACCCTGCGCTACTCGGAAGTGACGTTATCGTACGCACACACACACACACATACCTGGTGCACCCACACCCTAGTGTACCCTATGCCCTACGGGCTATAGGATACAGGGTGCACCGCGTATGTGTGTGTGTGTGTGTGTGTGTGTGTGTGCCTGCGTCACTTCCGAGTAGCGTAGGGTCAAAGGTCACTTCCCTGGGTATTGTAGTTTTACATCCGGGTCCTCATCTTACATCAGGGTTTTTCCATGTTCGGTCGTATTGACCACTCGTTGCCCTGGTGACAAAAACTGGAACTAGTGGGAGATAACTCCGATGATGACGTATGAAACGACGCCCACTGTTGGCAAATAGAGTTATATCACTTTAGCCGAATGTCGATGTTTAACTCTATCATGCATCTTTGGTAATTTCGTGAAACTAGTGTGGTACGGTTGTTCCAAAGCAGATATGAGTTCTCAATGCTGTGGATGCTATCGTAAGTTTGCCAATCGCTCCAACATGCTAAAACATCGGAAAACTACCTATTTGTGACGTTATCTGTCGTATTGACACCTGGTACTTATGCGAGGGTCAACAGCGCCCCCTGTTGGTAAATAGAGTCATTTCACTTTAGCCGAATGTGATGTATATATATATATGTGTGTGTGTGTGTGTGTGTGTGTTATTTGTACCGACTGTTTATCACTCGTATTAAAAGTTGTCAGTAATAAAAAGGATGTGTTAGTTCACTTTACTCGTTTGTTAACCATAGGTCATGGAAGGGTTCTTATACGGTATTTACCACGAACCTTACAACCCGGCTGGTTTTACGATTGTTAATAATATTTATCAGGTCGCCAAAAACGCGGGATATGTAGTTACCTGACCCTTACTAGTGTCGATCCGTATACACTACCTAGTCGGGTCATGAAGTGTTTTAAATAAGGCCAGATGTACTTGTACAATGGCGGGTATTAATAATAATAGTGCGGGTGTTACTATCGGGTTACATAACAGCCCGGAGTTATCTCCCACTAGTTCCAGTTTTTGTCACCAGGGCCACGAGTGGCCAATTCGACAGATTACGTCACAGGAAGGTCAACAGCGCCCCCTGGTCATATGTGTGCATGGGAAGGCCTTATCAAGAACATTGTCCTTATCAGGTCGCCCTAATAACAACCGCCTTAGAACTTCTAGTATGTCTACTTTTGAAACATTTCCCGCCATTTTTATCTGTTCGTGGTAAGGAACGCACACGGATGAACTGTGTGCACATACACACAAATTGCATGAATGTATTGATTTTTGAGATATTCTTGCTCGATTAACCATGGTCAACAACAACAAATCTGATTGGTCAAAAGTCTCGCCGATCTTTCAATGGATCTGATTGGTCAAATTGTACAGACTGGCCGCCATCTTGCTTGAAAGCGTGTTAGATGGAAACTGAGCACAAGTATCGTATTTCTGCTGTTATTATTTCATTTTGTGCGTATGCTTCGATAATATTAATAGCACCTTGTCTAGTTTGTGATGTGTTTATGAAAATATTTCACCCCAATTGATGCAGATTGTTGGATCGTTCTTTACATAGTACATGTTGTTGTTGTTGTAAAGGTGGCCTACAAAATTATGTAGGTCAGGATCGTGGCAAGAAAACAGAATTATAATATCGATTACGACCGTAACATCGTTATCCTTTTAGCTTTTTAGCTCATTTTGGGAAAATATGGACAATTTACTTTCAATCGGTACCGTACACACCGATAATCCTGTCCGTGGGGGGGGGGGAACCAGTAGTCGGACAGATATAAAGAGATTCATATTTGAATTTATTGTCTCAAAGTCAAACGTGTCGAAAAATTTTTTTATTTTCTTTACTAAGGAAGTCTGGTTAATTTATCCCATCTAAATCCATTCCCAATGGACGGAAACAAAATCGTAGTGACCAGTTTATGTAGACCCAGGTGCCTGTTCACTCTGCTGATGCCGAGATGACAGGCACAGAGCGATCCAGTGGCCTATCGCCAGCGTTGAAATAAACATGCAATTTTTCCAACCTACCTGCAAGCACATCCACTAAAACCAGCCTGTATGTTAAGTCTGGGTCCCATACAATGATATTATGCAGTAATTCCGTGTCTGTAGGGTCTGTACTATTTATTTCGAGTGAAATCCAGTCAGAAGCGAAGACAGAAACACGTCCGTGCCCGCCATCTTCTCTAAAATTATGACTCGAAACACGTCGGCGCGAGAAAACGCGCGGTAAACACTGGTTTGTTCAAATTGCAAACCTAAACACCTGATCGATCAAATCGACTCCTATCGCACGGGCTGTCCATGCAACGATCACTGTCGAGTGAAATGTCGAACACGAACAGAGGCATCGAGTCCATAGTGAAAAATGTATTACCGTATAATTTGAAAAAGGGACAAAAAATCATACTAGACAATTTATGCAGTAAACACAATGTACCGTACTAGGTGTTTTTCCAACAAGATTTGAGAAAAGTCATTGCTTCCAACTATCGTCACTAGTGCTGGAGAGAAAAAAAAAGACAGAGAAAAAAAATTTATACCGGTAATATGAAAAAGGACAATTCAACCACCGGGATGAATCCCATGAACCCTCTTTACCTGGTGTATTCGGGAATTGTCCACGGCGGGGGGGGGGGGGGGGGGAATTTCTCCCCGATATGTTCTTTATCCCTTGAGCTAGGGGGGCTCAAAATTACCACACTGTGGCCTTGAGTCAAGCTGTAGCAAGAAATGTGAAAACAACTTAAATAACAAAAATAATGAAACTGGACACTTCGATCACGTCACATTGACCTAATTTTTAATGAGGTATTTTTGTTCGATTTTTTTGTCAGATAATTTATTGATGTGTTTTCGCCAAATCTTCAAGATAAATTAGTAAATAATACTGTCATGTGAAATAAAAAGGTTCTTCCCTACTTTTTCTTGCATTAAAGTAGGAATATTAAGCAGAAATGTCAAAAACATCATTTTTCCTGGTGCCGCACGTGGCCGACATTATAAATTTACCCATGATCCTGCCCCCCCACCCCCCACCAGACCTGGTGGTGCGCTTCAATTTTCCCACTTTTTTTCATGACGCATACTATTTATCATTCGAATACAGTTAAAGAAAAGCACATAGTATTAGTGGTATCTCCGTTGCAGAGACTTATGATGGATTTCGTTAGGAAATATATTTGGTCTTGGAAATTTTCTGTGTCGCCATATTGAAAGTTGGAGAAATGACCCCAGAAGCTGGCCTTCGCTGTACAATTCTGTCTCTTTGACAGCTGTGGATATTCAGAATTGAGAGGCAGTTTTCTGTTCTTCCCTCTGTTCGACATTTCACTCGACAGTGATCGTTGCATGGACAGCCCGTGTGATAGGAGTCGATTTGATCGATCAGGTGTTTAGGTTTGCAATTTGAACAAACCAGTGTTTACCGCGCGTTTTCTCGCGCCGACGTGTTTCGAGTCATAATTTTAGAGAAGATGGCGGGCACGGACGTGTTTCTGTCTTCGCTCCTGACTGGATTTCACTCGAAATAAATAGTACAGACCCTACAGACACGGAATTACTGCATAATATCATTGTATGGGACCCAGACTTAACATACAGGCTGGTTTTAGTGGATGTGCTTGCAGGTAGGTTGGAAAAATTGCATGTTTATTTCAACGCTGGCGATAGGCCACTGGATCGCTCTGTGCCTGTCATCTCGGCATCAGCAGAGTGAACAGGCACCTGGGTCTAAGTTTATGTTGACATGGTTTTTTTTTTGGAAAATTTCCTGATACTCCAGCGGGCATCTTGGTTTTAATATGACCCAGATAGGTAACCCAGAAACTCTGGCTGTGATAGGTGAAAATAGGTAAGGGGGCGTGGCATTCCTATCACAGCCCAGATCGCGCCTAGGTTAAATTTTGGCGATAAAAATTTATGCGCGAAAAGCGGCTTTTCGCTGACGAAAATAACGAAACGGGAGAGAAAAAATATGCCAATTTGATACAGTTTGACCGACCTTAGCTTCTTTAACCATGTACCATCTCTCGTGACTGTATTGATGCTGACAAAAAATGATCAAATGTGTGAGAAAAAACTTCCATTGATTTTAACGTTTTCGCGCCTTTCTGCCATCTTCTGACCTTCCTGATCACGTGAATAAACAGACGTCGCTATTGGTTCTTGATGACGCAAGGGAGTAGACAAAGGGGGGCTTGGGGGGGCTTCAGCCCCCCCCCCCCAAATTTTGACGGCCGGCAAAAAAAAACAAAAAAACAAAAACAAACAACAAACAAACAAACGACAAAAAGAAAGAAATGAAGAAAAAGAAAACTGACATAGCACAGAAGATCACGTATATTATTCAATTAATACATGAGAAGTAAACTTATCACCGCCAGTGCATACCATTAGGCCTAAAATAAGATTGCAATTGATCAGTGACCTAAGCCATAGATTGACGATTTCGGGTTCAAATCTTTTGCGATCGTCTCCGAGAATGGAATAGTGTGCTCCAATTTCAATCGAATACCGACTATTTGGGTGAAAAAAATCAAAACTCCAGTTGAGCATAATTTTTCGTAATTTTTTCACTATTAAGTTGTTTTGTTTTTCAATTGAGATCCCGGTCATTTGTTCAGTATTTCTTTATTCACAAACAAGAGATACAAACTCTCAACTACTTTTCATATGTAGGAACTCTAGAAATGAACCTAGTGTCTGTCCCAGATAATATATCCCAGACGTTTTCGGTGATATTTCGGAGACAATTTATCGTACAACATTGAAAATTCCCACAGTATATAAACTATAAAACATTAATTTTATTCCTGTCTTTCATTAGAATCTGTTGAAAATTGACGAAAATCGCCAATACCATGTTATTTTGGGGCCAACATGACTTTGATCTGCCAATGCAGGCATGACTTTATGACGTCAAAAATATAACTCACAAATCTCCCATCTAATTTTTGTTTTTCGCGATTTATGAAGAACCACTGGAAGGATTTTGGTGATACTTTGAAATAAATTTAGTATTTTTTTCTACTGTGAAGTTTCAATGCTGTCCGATAAACAATCTCGCCCCAGAACTCACTTTAGCTGAGTTCCGCCAATACGGAAATAGCCGAACGTGAGATTAGTCCGATAAATTGTCCGAGACATATCGCCGAAAACGTCTGAGATATATTATCCGGGACAGACAGTAGACCTGAAGTCACTGTTTAATAACTGGTGTAAATATGGTAAATATGGATAAGTTTTCCTACTATTCCAAGAAAGGTCCACTAAGCTAACATTTTTGATAAGTTCGACAACTGTAGGTACAAAATAGCCGTTATCATCGATTAACAATATTTCCTATGTTAAAAAAGATAGCAAAGGCAACCCAATTAATGAACCAGAGCTCATGTGCTCAGTCACGCATCAATGCAGCCATTCCGCTGCTATCGGGACAGGATAGTATTGTCTAAGGATTAACTTGAATTATAGTGCAAACCCGAGACTGAATGATCATTTCAGTTTGTAACGTTTATCAATGTAGTGATCGTCATTGTTATGAGACATTTTGGAATAAATCAAAGTTCAGTTGTTACAATGTTATATCACTCAGATGCTCCCAGAGAGTGCCAATTTACCATCAAGTTTAAAAAAATTTTCGTAAGCTGCGAGGGGGGATACCCCCCTCTCACACTCTCCCCCTCTCGAGCCCCCCCAAATCTGATAACTTGTCTACGCCCTTGTGACGTGAGACAGAAGACCAACCCCCATTCTGCGCATGTCCCTGTAAACTATGGCGAAGAAACCCAACGGCAAAATGACAAAATCCGTGTTTGATGGCAGATTCCATCTAATTAAAGGAGTCATTAGGTGGTTGTCATAGTGGCAGAGATGCCAAATCATATTATTTATTCGACAAAATGCTTTTTGTGCGTCTGTCTCAATTCCCCACGCCGTGTGCAGTTAAAGATCTGGAGCGACTGACGTCTTATTTATTTTTTTCCTTTTCGGTCTGTATATGTGATTCGGGCTAAAGGGGTCAGCAACAACAACCAAAAATAAAAAAATAGACTCCTTAGCCGATGTTTTCGGGCTACCCAGATAGGCTGACAAGAATTACTCTCCAAGCCATTTCAATTCGTCTCACATGAGCTCAAGCTTGACACCTTTCATTCCTGGAAAGAATCGACAGACTGAGCAACCCTTTTTAAATTTTCAAAGAACTGTGAGTGTGACAAAATTTAATACCTGTACTTCATTTCGAAGAGTAACTCTTGATATTTATTTTTCCAGTTTCAAAACACAGTCGTCACCTGCTTGTTGTGTTCTCTCACATGGAACCTCTGGTAAATAGATACAGTTCAGTAAAGTAATTTTGCAACCAAAGAACACATATGGAGATAACACACTTTTTCTTTTGGTTCATAGTCCAGTTTCAACAATTTTGTCAGTGTCCGAGTAGTAGTGGTACCATCCGACTACTGGTTCCTTCATGCTAACAACTCTCTCAATTCACCATGGCAAGTGCCATGGCAAAAGCATTTTGTCTCAGTTTAACATGGTGTTAAGTGGGGGGTTTTCAATCAACAAAGCTTTTTTGCTTTGCTGGATTTTCGGCTGTGCCAATGACTTTGAAATAAAAGCCAAGGTTTTTGTGTACCAAGATTGACAGTTCAAAATGCGATAATTATGATAATATTAAGGTTGCTGACCAAATGCATCTCAATACTACACTGGTGAATTAAACCTAAATAAAGTATAAGAAGTTTCAACTTTTACGATTTTAACATTTTGAGATATTCAAACTTTCGTATGGGTGACAACAGTTTTGTTACAACATTGACGATATGCTGCCATGGCAGACCCTTAAATCTGAAGTACAAAGTCAACAGAAAGACTAGATTAGTGTGAGAAAGAAAACTTCTACTGTACAACCAGATCTGCCGAGAAGCGATTCCATTGTACTGAGTTGCTGTTGTCTACCGAGGGTTGTAGGCGGGGCCGTAGCCAGGATTTACTAAGGGGTGGTTCGCTTTCACTCCAAAAGGGCACATCAGGGGGTTCTCTGTACGCGAAAAAGGGGAAATAGGGGGTTCGCTTCAGTTTGAAAAGGGCATTTATATGAGAAAAATGTCTAATATTTCCGAAAGGGGGGTTTTCCCGAACCCCAAAAATCCCCCCTGGCTACGGGCCTGATCTGTTGAATGCACTGGAGTCGACAGACAGAATGAATGGCTATGCAGTAAACTGCCTTTTTTAACCAGCCACAACCCTCGACAGACAACAGCAACTCAGCACAATGGCGTCCCTTCTCCGCAGATCTGATTGTACAGTAGAAGTTATTTTTCTCGCTCAAATTTAGTCTTCCTTTTAACTTTGCATTTCAGCTTTAAAGGTGAAATGCAAAGGTTTCCATATCTTCCTATTTATATTTTTCGCGGGTTAGTTAATGATGGAAATATCAGCCCGTATACATGTACTTCGTTTGGTTTTATTTGAAGTATTGTTTCCTGGTAGTTTTTATACGCCCGCCAAAAAGGCGGACGTATTATGTGATGGCGGTTTCCGTCCGTCTGTCCGTCCCCCGTGTCCGGTCTATATCTGGAACAGTTTTCTAATTACAGTTCCAATTTTTGGTGAGTGGATACCCTACGGAGAGACGATGTGTCGCGTACCAAAATGAAGGTCACGGTCAGAGGTCAAAGGTCACTGGCCTAAAAAACAGGAAATCACCGAAGTGTTCGTGTCCAGTCTATATCTGTGAATGTTTTGTATCCACAGTTGCAATTTTTTGTGAGTGGATACGCTAGGTGGAGACGATGTGTCGCATACCAAAATTGAGGTCAAGGTCAGAGGTCAAAGGTCACTGTTGCCTAAAATCTGGAAATCATTGATCATTGACAGTTTTCTATCTACAGTTCTAATTTTTGGTGAGTGGATGCCCTAGGGGGGAGCAATGTGTTGTACACAAAATGTAGGTCGAGGTCAGAGGTCAAAGGTCAGTGTCACGGAAAAATCAGGAAATCATTAAAAATTTCTAATTTTTTCTGAGTGGATTCAATAGGGGGAAACGAGGTGTCGCATACCAAAATATAGGTCAAGGTCGAAGGTCAAAGGTCACTGTTGCCTAAAATCAGGAAATCATTGATCATTGACAGTTTTCTATCTACAGTTCTAATTTTTGGTGAGTGGATGCCCTAGGGGGGGGACAATGTGTTGCACACAAAATGTAGGTCAAGGTCAGAGGTCAAAGGTCAGTGTCAGGGAAAAATCAGGAAATCTTTAAAAATTTCTAATTTTTTGTGAGTGGATTCAATAGGGGGAAACGAGGTGTCGCATACCAAAATATAGGTCAAGGTCGAAGGTCAAAGGTCACTGACCCCAAAATCAGGAAATTATTAAGAATAACTTTTTTTGTGTGAGTAGATACATGAGGGGGACACGATGTGTCACATACCAAAATGTAGGTCAAGGCCGAAGGTCAAGGTCACTGTGACCCCCAAAACCATGAAATTGTTAAAAATCATGATTTTTGTGTCCATTGATACACATCCTCACGAGCCAGTGTATCGATCGATCTGTTAGGATCGATACACTGGCTTGGTTAGTTACCCATATGAGTTCTGGATATAAATAGATAGAGAGGTTTCCTCTAAATTAACCCAATCAGTGAACGCGCTAAGCCAGTTGAGTAGGCCAATCCGCTGCTGGGTATGAGATATGACAGGATTGAATTTCATTGCGGACTCAGCTGCTTTGATGTCAAGTTGAAATCAACATCAGAAGCCAAAGCAAAAACCGCAAGCTTGGGATACCGACATGCTTATTCAAAACAAGCGCGGTGGATGAAATGTACGAGATTGTATAATGGAGGCGTCGACTCAAGAACTCACTCGAAAGACCACAAATGTCAAGGTAAACCCTCTCCAAGGATTTAGGATTTACCTGGACTTGTGAAGATGATTGAGATATTGAGGGAAGACAATGTGTCGTGTACCAAAATGTAGGTCAAGATTAAAGGTCAAGGTCACTGTGACCCAAAAATTTGAAATTATTAAAAATAACCTTTTTTGTGCCAGTAGATACATTAGAGGGACATGATGTGTTACAAATCAAAATGTGGGTCAAAGATCAAGGTCTCTGTGACCCCAAACTCAAGAAATCATTAAAAGTCACATTTTCATATACCTGTCGAAGACGAGATCATGTAATGCGATGTTGCATTCTGTCCATTCACCCATTAACATTAGTTGTCCATGCGATATCTCTAGTTTCAAGGTATGGATTGATAACAAACTTTGGGTATAGCTTACTCGCATTGCAAAGAGAGATCAATTTGTCAAAAGTCAAGTTTAGCTGCCTATATGTGTTAGGTTGGAATATTCAGACTTGTCTCCCCTACATGTATATGGCATTGTCCTGTGGAGTTGTCTCTCATATTTGATACATGTAAGAAATGGCTACATTTACTTAAATTCTTGTGAAATAAAAACCATACATTTACTCATTTAATGGGGAGAGGGGTCCTTTATGAACTTTAGACCTGTTTATTAACTCAAGAACAAAGGTTTACTTCATCACTTTCTTCACATCCTTCTACCTTCATGTAAAATTTTCTCGCCTGAAAGGAATCCATTTGAAAGAAAACTTTCTTGTGTTTGACTATTGTCGATTTCGTTGTGGGATATGTGAGCTCTCGACTCTTGTTTCACGGTCATCTAGTTACCAAGAGTTCAGCCCATTTTAGTTTATCATTCAATATAAGATGTGATGTATGTAACATTCTCAGAAGCATAAAATCGTAGACCTTTCTCTGGATTGCTAGCTACCAATTCGGATGAAGGCCATTTAACCTAGAAATTCAGACCAGTGTAATTCCAGATATACGGGCGTATATTGAAGCCCCTTGGGCTCTTGTCATGCTTGTTGAAAAGGGCTTCAAAGTTGGTATCTCAAGCCCGGCCGATTTCAGAAATGAAATCCGCATCGCTTTATATCTGCCCTTTTTCGACGGTTTGTGACGTCACATCAGATCACCTGGCTGCGCGTCAATACTTGTAACATCAATACTTGTCTCCGGGCTGCTGGTCTGATGTGATGTCACTGTCAAGGAAAGATAAGCGATGATGTTTCGCAAATCTGAATTCAGCTGTACTAGGGGTACCGGCTTTTGAAAAGATTCTAGTAGACAAGATAATTCAAATTAAACCAAGTGAATTAGATAGACTGGTATTTCTATCATTATTCAGTCTATAAGATGTGAAAAGGAGAATCTAAAAACCTTTGCATTCCACCAAAAAGTCCAATCAAATGTATGCCAATCTCGTTTTGATTAGGCCTTGGCCTATTACAGATTGCCAAGTTAATCAGTGATCACTTGAAGTGGTGAAAAGTTTTACATTTTGAATACAGTCGACATCCCATTCCGAATCGAACCCAGTTTCGAGTCCGTTTTGTCTGACGTGAGCAAGCCCAACTTTATTGTCCTGCCTACCGTGATGCATCTCAAGATCGTGGGTGCTTTTGCAGTTGAGCTATCGATGGACATTTGGGATTGACAACCAACAAAATGGTGCCCTTTTGTTGGCTTCAACACTCATGAGTCACCTGAAATAACATGAAATTTGATATTTTTGTCTCCTTATGAAGTGACATCAGTCAGAATTTCATACATATGAAGAAAAGTGTTTCATAACCGTATTTCACAGATACCAATTCATCAGTCTACATATTGCGACATCACGCAATGTCGCTCATTACGTCATTTGCGCATGTGGCTCTTATTCTATCCACACGTCTGTCTGTCCCAAATGTCCGTCGATAGCGTGGTTAGGGTCAAAAGGGAGCTCAGACTATTTTGAAGTGCGATATCAACTTTGCCATCCTCTTCGAAATAAACAAAGACTAATTATCTAGTTTTCGGTACCAATATGGAGTGCCGCAACTAAAGCAGATTGAAATATCTATTCTGTTTTAGGTTATTCCACGATGAATTTGCACCTGTCCCATACCATACAGTTGAATGAACCAGTGTGAGAGAGGCTTAGCCAATCAGAGGCTGCAGATTCCATTTCATTACCTCCAGGCTACATATGGGCCTTGCTCTTGTAATATTATTAACACCGACATTGACCTGGTTGCCTTAGATATACATGCTCTTGTCAACATCAGATATAATTTAGTATGAAGCATTTTGTAGATTTAATTTTAATTGGATTGGGCTTTGTCAGGTTTATCTCTGATTTTAGTTGGTAATTTTAAGGCTTGAGGTTGCTGGTCTGATTCTTTCAACCTGCCCGATAATGAGTGTCAACTGACAGTACATACAAACAACATTGGATGCAGGTTTCTTTTCTGTCATACTAAATACCTGATAGGGAATGCACATTCAGGTTTTGTGATCTGTAATACCATACACATACCTGGTAGGGAATGCACATTCAGATTTCGGACTTATTAAGGTCAAACATTGACCTAATAAGACCATACACATACTTGGTAGGGAATGCACACATTGATTGTATGGACTTATTTAGATAAACATGAAACCCCCAACTGGGGTCACCAACAGGGCTGGCATGATGCATCGCTCCCTGCTTGTTGTCCCGCACCAAGAAATGGATGGGGGACTTGAAAAAATGATGTTGCTTTTGTGCTACATAGTCTAATATTGATCAGTTCCCTCTCCTAGAAGTTGTCCGATTCGGAACTGAGAATCTTGACCCCCAGAATTGGGAAGTCAGTGTCATGAACGAAGGCACGTCTTATGCTATATCTTTTGATACATAATTCACGAAATCTCTTCATACGATAGTGACAAAGTTTTAGTAGATTGGCGTCTGATGGTGTAGATGGGAGCAGTCACTATTACCTGATCTGGAAGTGGGATGTCGATTGTATCTTTTAATTTTCAAATCACATCAAGTTGACAGTCTTTTGACAATTCTGTTGTACATTTCAACGTTGCAAGATTCAATTTTTCTTCTTCAAAAAATTGCCTATATTTCAACCTCCATCAGAAGAACGCATGTAATTGATCAAAACTTCATGTTATATTTTTCAGTAATGTCACGAAGAAGTAGACGACGAGGTGAGCGTGATGATCATGGACCGGCGGAACTGGTCGAGAGAAAAGGCTGCTTCCAAGTGCTGTTTATTAATTCTTACAAAGGTACATGTTTTGTCGCTTCATTCCCATCAGTCTCTCGGGCCTTTGATCTGCTACTGGACCTCATACTACTGTCCTGACATCACAGTGTATATTGCCTGCTATTGCCATAATATACATGTACCTTCTGATTGTACTGGATATGAAATCACGGCATGGAGCTTTTCTTGTGCAGGCATTTGTTCCAATCGGATTTGTTCGTACCTTCCATAATACAGAGTTAGTGATTATAATTTATGAATATAGCTGTTGTAATTGAGTCACACAAGAAAGACTACAATCAGATTCAAACACAATCAAGAAAAAGGGAAAATATACTGTATTTCTTGTGATTTTTGAACAGCATTTTCCAACTTCAAAGCAGAAAAAATACATAATTCTATGTCAAATTTGAATGATTGGACTCGTAAAACATGTATAATGATGAGTTTTGTGCAATGCCAGCCTCAATTTCAGATTTCTTGTCTGACTTTCTGGCAGAATTAGTGTAACCCATTTTGTCTTCATTTTGTTAAAACGTACCTACTACTGAACTCCTGCATGCCACAAAGAGGGGCCTCGCTTTTGCCGAGAAAAGTTCTCAAGTGCTGCCCTTAAGGATGGATAAAAATGAATTTTGGAATATCTGTACCTATTAGTGGAGAAAAAATGTTCAAGTATTTAAAATGTCTGAAATATTCGGGGTCTCCAGTAACGTAAAATGACATCAGCCTTTGCATGAGTACTCTTTCAGGAAATAAGCTCCAGCCAAATGATTGTATTACATGTAGTCCAGCATCTCGTACCAAGGAGTTATTTCCATCAAATATTGTTTAATTCGATGGTTGTTTCACTAGTATTTTATACTTGCAGGTTGTGGAATCTTCACAACTAAGCCATTCCTGAAAGGAGAATACCTAATGGCATATACAGGAGAGCTGATCACGCAGTCTGACGGTGAAGAGAGACTGAAGAACTACCCGACAGAGAAGGGGTCTTTTTTATATTTTTTTTCTCACAAAGGCTCCCTATACTGGTACGTACATGTATATGGTATTTCATGAACATACATGTATCAAGATTATCAGTCAAATTAGTGTTAGTGGAATAAAAAAGATACAACGCTCTGTTCGGAAAGTCCTTAATACTTGTTGCTTCAGTGCATTTTGCTGAGAAGCAACAGGAATTTACATGCCGCCCTTCTATCACCCACGCGGCAAGGGGTTTCCAGGGCGCGTGGTTCATTAGTATACAGTATTAATATAGATTAATATGCAACTATACAACTTAAATAGTAATTAAACATATCCTATGTACAGTAGATAACATCACACCAAGCTATATTATAGCTAGATATCTAATACATATTTGATTCGTGGAACTGGCGAGAAAAGCTAGAGCAAGTGTTGATTTTCTAGAGAGAAACAATAGAGAGAAAACAAGTAAAGGATAAAAAAAATCGATAAAAATGTTAATTATTGATGCAGTTTTTGGTTATCAAAAAGTCACTTACTATTTGATAGTATGTAAAGTGGTTCACTCAAACAATCACTATCGCGTTTTATAACAGCATGCCTTCCGGAACATTAAACAAATCAGTCTTAAAGAGAAAATGCCCTCCCTATGGGTCTGCCTCGAAAAGTGCTTCGAATTTCTTCCATTTGGACTTACATATCCGGTTTGAGTTTTCAACATTGCATGTATAGTTTTCTATTCTATATTGTTCACGAAATATGTTTTGAAGAGCTTTGATATGCGGTTGGGTACCAAGAGATTTATTTTTATAAATATATATTTTTGTTAGAATCATCAGAGTATTTATAGCACATATTTGTTTGTTCCATCCGAATAAGATTGTATCCTTTGTTATTTCTTCATCTATTTCAAGTTCTTCGCGAAGCTACTTTTGGAGATCAGACCACAGAGGTTTGACGATACTGCACTGGAAAAACAGATGTTCCATTGTCTCTCGTTCCATCTTACAATATTCACACAAGTCACTATCCGAAATACCTATTTTATGAAGAAATGAGTTTGTTGCTATTATTCTGTAAAGAAAGCGATACTGGAAGTCAGTCAGTTTGGCATAGCTGTAGCAATGCGAGTTTGCTTCAAAAGCATTGATCCAATCGTTGTCACCTGCTTGTAAAAATTCTTCTGACTTTTCTTGAGCCGTACATTTCATATATTTTCTTTTGTTTAGTACGTCATAAAAACGTCTACATCCCTTCCCTTCCTGTGCCAGTATCCTTAGATGCGCAGTAAAGTTTAGCGAGTATTTCAATTCTTTAATATTTTCGGTATGTATTGTTTCCAGCCATTTTTTCGGCACACTCTTCATTAATCTATTGTAGTCGAGGTAGTACTTGTCTTTATTGCGCCATATTAGCACCCTGTCTGTCTTGTGCGCTGTCCTTAGTGTTTTATAGGGTGCATGGAGGGTGTCTGATTCCATGCTGCTTCAAAGATTGCTTCTCCGAAGTAGCAGGAACACAACTGGGCTGGGTGATGCTTAGTTGGTTCATCGTAATAAAGCTGAAATATTGGTGAAAGTGACGTTAAATTCTATTCATTCACTCACTTATTGCACCATGTAAGTGTCCTGTATGTGTCTTGTGTGCTGCCCTCTGCATTCTATAGGGTGGATGGAGGGTGTCTGGTTCCATGCTGCTTCAAAGATTTCTTCTTTGAAGTAGCAGGAACAGAACTGGGTTGGGTGGTGCTCAGTTGGTTCGTCGTGATATAGCTGAAATATTGTTGAAAGCAATGTTAAATTCTATTCACTCACTCATGATATAGCTGAAATATTGTTGAAACTCACTTGTGTGCAGTGGTCACTGCATTAATTTGCATTACTCTGTATACATACTTTCATTCAACTTGAGACTACATTAAACATTTATTATGCCATTGCCAAGTCCTTGTTTCAAGCACAAGTGTTTAATTTGAATTTAGGGTGAACATGGTGAAGTGAACTTTACAATTGTCACTGTTTCAGGTTGGAGTCCTATCTTAAAAGACACACTACAACTGATGTTCTGCATGATGACATTTTGAATGACATGACTACCTTAGAGAGACGGCTCTATGACACGCATGACCTGGTTACTGTACGGGGAAAGCGTGGAGCACCAGTTCCGGTACTTATCCCCCAAGATGCAAAGATGGCCATGAGTTACCTAACCAGTGAACAGATCCGAACATCCTCTTCAGTGGGTTTGCAGCCAGAGAATGAATATTATCTGTTTGCCAACAGTGGTATGTTTGCTATATCAGTGAGACTTGCATACTTTTTAAGTTTATCTTTAATTAAATTCTGGGCCGTATGTTGGCCGTGTGGTCTAAAGCGCTGTGCTTGCGGATCACTGACCACACACTGCTGTTAGCTGAGTTCCCGTGCAGTGACAGTCATGGGTTCATGCCCAGCTAGTGTATGTGTGAGAGTTTGCCAGTACTTGCCGATGTGCGGTGGTTTCACCCGGGAACTCCAGTTTCCTCCACCCTCCATCTGACCATCATGATAGCACTCTTGGAAGCTATGTATAACTCACCTCCCTTCTATAAAAATGCATGTACTCCATTTACAGAGCATGAACATGGTATACGTTTTTTGTGCGTAGAATGCTGGACAATTTTCAAGAAATTACTTGTGGTCTAAAGACAAAATTGGCAAGTGTATATGGCAAGCCGTTTCAGTATTTAATCGGTTATTCCACATATGTTGAAAACTTTTGCACATATGTCAAAAAGTTTTCAACATATGTATAAAACTTTTCAACATATGTCTAAAAGTGCGAATTTATTCCACATATGTGTAAAAGTTTTATACATATATTGAAAACTTTTTGACATATGTGCAAAAGTTTTCAACATATGTCTAAAAGTGCGAATTTATTCCACGTATGTGTAAAAGGTTTATACATATGTTGAAAACTTTTTGACATATGTGCAAAAGTTTTCAACATATGTGGAATAGTTAATTTATTTAACATATGTGTAAAACTTTTCAACATATGTCTAAAACTTTTACACATATGTCTAAAAGATTTACACATATGTCTAAAAGTTTTCGACATATGTTGAAAAAAGGTTTTTACACATATGTCTAAAATTTTTACACATATGTATAAAACTTGCAGCCAGAGATTCGTCGGGCCCACCGTTGCAGCTTGGACGATTCTGGTGCCATCCCCACTGACCACCTTGGCTTTCACATACAAGTATGTATGGGCTAAATCCACATAGGCCGTATCCGCATTACTGATGGTGAACTCGATGGGCCCTGTTTCGTTGATGCTGGAGAGCGGGAGATGCTCCACCCATAATCCTTGTTCGGCACTGGTCTGTGTGGGCGGCACGGTCCACAAATCAAATTCACTGTTGGTGGAGGGGCAGGACTCGGCGTGGATCAAGGACATGTTTTAAGAAAAGATATCCTTTGTCTTCTTCGATGTGCGTCGTCGCTGGGTCGGTCGTCGACTGGTGCGTGGTCTCGGTGGGGCAGCTCTTTTATTCCCTACGGTGCGTTGTGCTTTGGCCACCAAGACGCCTCCCGCTTCTTTGGCCCGCCGTTTCAAGGCTTCTTTGGGTGCCGTACCCCCCAAGACATCAACGGCCACTTGCAGTCCACTGCGTACCGCTTGTTTACCCATTGCTTTCACCCCACGCGTCACCAAGGGCAGGAACGTTTTGACGATGCTGCCGAGTATGCTCCCTAGCCCATGTCCTCGTTGCATGCGTGCACCGCTAAAGACCGGAAAGCCACCCCCGGCCTGTTGGGCATAATAGTCCATATAGCTGCGTGCATCGCACTCGTAAGGTACTTTCATTATGCAAAGTGGGGAGCACGTGCTTGTCGAAAATGATGTGTCAGCACCACTTTCCCGCGTTCGAATGCCACCGGTCGTCCCGTGTCATCTCTTATATCCACCGTGATCGTGTTGATGTCAGTTTGTCGTACGGGCAAGTAGAGCATGTGGGTGAAACTGTGGGTGACTTGACCTCCATACGTCTTTTTAATGGGGACTACCCGTAACAGAGGTGTGTTGATATCGCCCACGATGTGGTTGTCCACCACGTCCGAGTAGACGTAGAGTCCGTACATACCCGACTTCATATCCATCGGCATCTCGCCATGGTGTTCGGTGGGACCAACGAACGTCTTTAGATCGAAACCCAGCATTTGCTGTAGGATAGGACTCAGTACGACACTCGCCTTGCCGGTGACGATAAGCTGTGCCTTGTCGTTGTGTGCGTTGTAATCGAAGTCCACGTGATTCTTGAAGAGAAAGGATTTGATGGGTTTTGAAGTATTCGTGACCTCCCGTAGAGCCTTATAATGCAACAGTCTTGTCAGCCCACCCATGAACTCCTTGGGGGTATCGTATTGGCCTTCGGGCAGGGTGAGTCGGGTGTTTTTGCCTTCGTAGGTCACCTCGTACCACACTTCATTGGCTCGCACGTTGTACCATGAGTAAGGGTACTGAATATCCACCAGTCCACATTCCCACCGGCCAGATAAATGTAACGGTTGTGGTAATTGAGTCACATACTTGGCCACGGTTTTGTCAGGAAATACATCCAGCGAACTGTTACTGGGTAGGGTGAGGTAAAACATGGCGACTGAGCTGTCCTGCTGCTGCTGTTGGTTTTAATAGGTGTTCCAGGCCTTGGGCGGTTGTGTCTGGCGTCGTGTTCGTCGCGTTGACTTGCTACCTGTCACGGCTCTGGAGATGTGGGGTGTCCTGATCGAGGGTGGTTTTTTAAAGGTTTGAAAAGAAGGTGCCCGTTGTGGTGGTGGTGGAGTTTTAGGGGGTGACTCCGGTTCCCAGTCGGCTTCCCAAGAAGGTAGTGGGCCACTCGGCGATTGCTGGGTTCGCTGCATAAAGGCCCAGCGCTGGGGATTCCCCACCAATTCCTATGGTACATGCATGTCTTTCAAGCCTTGAGCGAAGACCTCCCATCCTCGAGGATCGGTGTGCGACCTGCGTTGACGCATCAGATCATTCACTAAATCCGTCATGTGGGTCCCCGAGACCACCTGATTCTGTACCAGGAGTTCGCCTTTATCATTCCAAGTCATGTTAGGATTCTGTTTCATCCGTTGTAATACCAGGCCAGCTTGTTTCTTGAACGATGCAGGTACACTCTTCAGTACTTCGTCTTCCACCCACTGTGGGGCTGTGGGGGCTACCCCTGGTAATGGCGGCTGTTGGAGCGGTGCTGAGGTCGGCGGTCTGTCACGTGGTGGTGGTGGTGGTGGTGGGGTAGAGAGGGTTTTGTATTGGTCCATGTACGTCATGTACCGTTGAAGCGTCTCATTGTACCGTTGTACTTTCTCACTGTCGCTTAACCCCGGTCTCTGTAAGATCTGTTGCATCTCTCCATCGAGGGTGTTTATGGTCTTCACCGTAGGTGGGACAGGGTAGGGCGATTGGAGGTTTTGAAGGAATCGTGGTTCGACGAGGACCATTTTTTCGTGTGGTTCATTGTCGGCCGAAGAGTCCACCCAATACTGGACCCAACACGGAAGCGGCCAACGGTGCTAAGATGGCCCCGAGAAAGCCGCCTTTCTGTAACACCTTTTTCTTTTGTGTTTGAGGGACCCGCTTCTGGACTAGGGTTCGGAGACCTGTCTTATGCTTGGCCAACTTGGTCTTCTGAGCCGGAGTCAGTGGTACGTTGCCTTTTAACAGGTTGTACCCGATCTCGCACAGACAGCGTACAAGGTCAGGGTCCGCACCGCGTACAATGGTTCGGACCAACTCGGGTGGGGCCGTCTTCAATACACGGAGCGTGGGAGCGTGCTTCCGTACTCGCGCAGACATCATGTACAACTAATGCTAGAACCCACAACTCTGCTCTCTTTATCTATCTCAGAGACAAAGTCAACCCTGCTGTGGTATTCATTCTTTTTATTATCTCCATCATCAAACACACACACATCCCAGCTGGGGGAACCACTGTGGGTGTGTTTACATTATTTTTACAAGTACACGTGGTGGGTCTCTCCGGGAAAGATGCCGGTCCGTAGTCGAAGGTGGTCGGGTGTGGCTTGCCTGAGGTCGAAGAGCATATACCCGTGCTGAGGGGTTGTCGCATCTTTAAAGGCTTCCAACGCAAACGGTGTGCGGCCGGGATATATCTGTCTCGCCAGGTGCAGCAGTTGAGTGGTATCTCTCGGGTTTTTGAAGACCACCAGGTAGTGGGCATTTAAGCTGATGTTCCGATGTTCTTTGTTTTTACTAAACAGATTCTGCACAATGTAGATGATGCTGACTCGTCCATGGTGGCTGCCTTTGGTAAAGAGTTGGGTGACCCGCGCATCCGTCTCCGCCATGAGATCATCCAGAACCACCAAGGTGTCGGGTTCCAAATCGGCCAGGTTGGGTAGGCCTTCCACGAACGTGATGTGGGGCATTGCTGCATATGCTGCCTGCCATTCTCCGTAACACCACACGACTCGGCCAATGGGTGGGGTGATCATGCTGTCGGCGTGTTGAAGGAGCTTCCTGACGAAGTGCGTTTTGCCGGAACCCGTGGGTCCTGCGATGAGACACGTGAAGGGATGCTGCCAACGGGGGTCCATGGTTCGAGGTGTATCCGTTGTCGTGGTAACCCGCTCTTGTAAATTTGATACGAGTGAACTGGAGTGGTGGTGGGTACAACGTCGGTCGTCGTTGTCTGTACACTGTCAGGGATGATGATGGGGGTGGATACAACGTCGGTGGTCGTTGTCTGTTCACTGTGAGGGATGAAATCCGGTGGGTCTTGAGACGTAGTGGGTGTTCTTGGTGTAGGTGTAGAGCTTGGTGTGGAGCTCGACGTGGCTTGTACACGGGGTGTGGTGGTGGTGACTGGGCTCGATACGGGGTTGACTGGTGCTCTCTGTAGACCGGTTTCGCTGGTGGCTGGTGTTCTCAGTTGGTTAAGTAACGTGCTGACATAGGCTACGTCGTAAAACACACCTCCGTACAACACACTCAGCAGGGTTAGCACTATCACCACAAAACCCACTTGCGCTTTGCGCGTTTTGGGAGACGCTGTCTTCAGAGGCAGCTGCTGTTGGTCCATAGCACTGTGGTCGGACGTGGAATGAAGGAGGACGGCAGTGGTGTCTGGCTTTATAGTCGTTTCACCTGGTTGGCAGCGACCCAGGAATTGAAGGAACTGGGCCAACCTTGCCATTTCACGAAATGAAACAGTTTACCACGTCGACGTTCCGTTTTCAAAATCTGCTCCACCGTGTAGTAGTCTTGCTGTGTTTTTACGACAGGCTGTAATTCCGTCTCGTAAAACGTCCCTAGCAACGGTTCCCCTTGAAGATCTTCCAGTTCATAGACTCGCCGCTGTCGGGATAGGCGCCGTTTAATCACAAAGTGCTCATCGCTCCAGTTGGGCAAGAAACTTTTCTCGAACTTGCCCTTGACTTTACTGATCCGTACAGGGTCCCCGACCTTGTACACCGCCTTCGTCGTTCGCTGCGATGGCCTGGGGTACAAGACACGCCGGACTTGGGCTTCATTGCGTTGGGTCACGGTAATGGGGCTCTCTCTATACTCCGATGATAGGCTCGATTGTAACCCTCACCAGTTTCGGGAGAACATCGATGTACCGCCTTGTATTCTTATAGGTGAAATATTTATACATGCGGCCTTTGAATGTCCTGTTGAACCTTTCCACCACGGAAGCCTTGGTCTCGTTGTACGTATGGAAGAAAAACACCTTCTGGGCTTTCAGAAACTGTTGGAACGGTCTGTTGAGGAATTCTGTGCCTTCGTCGGTTTGCAAATACAAAGGTTTGCGCCCGGTCTTGAAGATGTCTTTGAACGCCGCTATGAGATTCGCCCCCGTTTTCGTCCGGATGGGTACCACCCACGCATACTTGGATAGGATATCGATGCACGTCAAGATATACCGATTCCCACCGTTGTGTTTGGCAAAGGCGCTCATATCGACCAAATCCGCTTGCCACTGGGCATCTATTCCTCCCACGATGACCCGGTTCCGTAGAAAAATGGCTCTGCAACCGTAGAAATGAAAGTGTGTGATCCAGAGAGACGTGTTTTATAGACCATGTCACACATGCGCGCCTAGACGTCGGGTGTAGTCCGTGATACGTACTATTCTGATGGGTTAGTCCAAAAAAGAGAACAACAACAACAACATAAATTACAGATCAATCCTTTTATTATGCGTGAGCAACATAGAAATGCATGTACTGACCTGTCTGTGGGGGTTTCCCACAATGGCGTTCACCTTCGTGTCTTTTCGGGTACGTCCGTGTCTTTTCGGGTACGTCCGTGTCTTTTCGGTAAAGTCCGTGTCTTTTCGGATCGGTGACGTCCGTGTCTATCATCCGGGCACTTCGCGTCTGCGCCTGCATTGGGTATGTATAAGGGTGTTCATGCATGCGCGCGCGCAATGCGGCTCAGTCGTACACCAGTACACCAGTCTCGATCCTCGACTTGGGGTAGAGTGTGCTAAAAATAGATTACCAGCTAGCGTGCTATAAAAGGGAAGCGGCCTTGCCATTTCATCAGACACTCTATCAACCACCAAGATGTTCACTTGCACAACTTGCCAGAAGCAGTTTACTCGTCTAGATAATTTACGACGCCACGAGGCCTCCACCCACAACGATGCACGGTATACTTGTATAACCTGCGCACGGTCATTTAATCGGGAGGATCAGTTACTGCGCCACGAACGTTCATTCCACGAGGGCGCGACGGAACAATGTAAGGACTGTGGTCAACTCTTCAAACGAAGCAGTCAGTTGCTGCGACACCAACGGTTGATTCATGCCCCGTCTCCACGGTTTTGGCGACAACTTCCTACTGAAGAGGAGCCGCGGAAGGTCAGACCCAGTGAAGATAAGCCCGGGGAGACGAACGCCACTGGTGATGCGATGACGGAGAGCCCGCCTATACCAACAGTTGGGAAGAGCCTGGATTTTCAGCCGGACCCCACCGTTACGGTTTCGAGTCATACGTCATACATCGAACATTTTCTGGACGAGCCCATAAATGTTCCTAGCGATCTCTTACCCGAATATCATCCAGAGAGTGACATCTCTCGGCGCCATTGGACCATGACACGGCACTGTTTCCACCGTCATCGCCCTATTCAAGATATCTACAATTTCCCACTGACCAAGCTCACCCGTCTACGCAGCTACGTGGAAACCATCTTCAATGATCAACCTACGGCCTTCACATTAAATGTAGCATTTGGGTACATCTTATGCCATAAGATGACGGATGAATTGCGCTATTTCTATTCCAGTGCCATCCACCCAGCGTACGACCAACCGTTTACCATCATTAACCGGAGGTCACTAGAGATGATGCTGGACCAAGTGGAACAATTGGATGTCTTGGGATGGGCCCAAGAACAACGACCCAACACCAAGTGGACAGTGAAGAGGGTGACCAATGTTACATTTTTCCTTACCAAGGTGATTCACCACAGCCATCGGTTGAATGCGTCACTCGTGCACTGATGAATACCATAACATGCCGTACATACTCTTTATGTCTACATGCTGATCATTGACTTGAGCTCAGTAAACACTTGTACCTAATGTGACGGTGCGTTAAATAATAAAACATGGTGTTTGATACTTCAATTTGTTTTGCTGTGAACATACTAAACATACCCAGGGCGGCTCCCCCAGCCTGGGTATGATGTAACATTGGGGATAATAAACTGTATGAACATTGCTGAACTTGTTGTTATTCACATCACCCCATTGACTTGATAGGCAGGTCCCATTAAGCCCGGGGACCAATATTAATGCTTTTGGCTAGAGGTGATAGGGGTTTTCCCCTATTTTAGGGGTAAAGTCCAGCCCATCTGATGCCCCTTTACGAATGCTTCACTTTGATACCTCACTCAACTCCATCGGACCATTAGGGACTCCCCTACATCCCAAAACGTCTATGCGCATGCGCAGAATGGTGACATCGCCCGAGCCGCTAGTCCAGTCAGATGCCCCTTCACATAAGCTTCACTTGGATACCTCACTCGACCCCATCGGACCATTAGTAGCTCCCCTAGCTCCCAAAACGTCTATTTCCATACCCTTGGGCCACCGCGCATGCGCAGAATGCTGATATTACAACCCCACACCCAGCCCATCAGATGCCCCTTCACATAAGCTTCACTTTGATACCCCACTCAATCCCCTTGGACCATTAGGGGCTCCCCTGGCTCCAAAACGTCTATTTTCATACCCTTCGGCCACCGCGCATGCGCAGAATGCCGATAGTTCAACCCCACACCCAGCCCTTTAGATGCCCCTTCACATAAGCTTCACTTTGATACCTCACTCGACCCAATCGGACCATTTTATCTAGGGACTACTTTTTCTCCGCGGAAGCTTTTTCCCGAGACCGAATCACCGCCAAAACCGCTGCCAGACCGCATCACCGCGGATGAATACATCCTGGATACATCCCCTGCAGCAATTGGAACTCTCCTGGATTGGATGCCGCCATCTTGGTCCCACCACCCACAGCCGCCATTTTGGTCCCACCACCAACAGCCGCCATTTTGGTCCCACCATCCACAGCCGCCATTTTGGTCCCACCACCCACAGCCGCCATTTTGGTCCCACCACCCACAGCCGCCATTTTGGTCCCACCACCCACAGCCGCCATTTTGGTCCCACCACCCACAGCCGCCATTTTGGTCCCACCACCCACAGCCGCCATTTTGGTCCCACTCCCAATCTCGACCGCATGACCGACAGGACCGCATCACCGTGGAGGAATACATCCCCTTTTCCACAACATTCAAGATGGCCGCCAAGCGCACACCGCCTCAAAAATTCAAGATGGCGGCCAAACTCTGGCAGATCGAGTTGTCTCCCTTGCGTCCAGAGTGTACAGATGGCGCCACTAGTTCCTCCTCAATCCTCCCCGTGACCTCCCCCAATATGCAAATTTTTGAGGTCAATAGGGCTCAGATCACGCTTACACTACTACTATCAGCCCTTTGTGGAGTTTACTGGAAAATTGGTTTTCCAATCTCAGTGAATATCCGATTCTATTCTCGCCGGAAAAAAGTTATTCTTCGTATTTTACAACCCAGAAATAAGCCTCTCAATTATTGTATTTCTATTATTAAATGTTCTATATATGAAATGAAAGTAGTTTAAAAAATCCCTTGTTTTAAATGTGTTAAAACGCCTTCAAATTAGCGTACGAAACCGTCAAAAGTATACATAGTGGGGCGGATATGTGGCAAAGTACAGGAGGATTGTGGGTTTGGTGGTAAAAGCACCAAAATTGGCACATTTGAAGTTTATTATATAGTAAACGATTTTAGATATAGGGCCAAGCTAAATTTTCTCCGTGGATGCCCGGAAATGGCAGAATCCAAAATGGCCACCATAGTGAAGCAGATATGAGAAATAATTGTGGTAAAAGCACCAAAATTGGCGCAGTTGATGATCAGAAGGTACTTAATGATTCCAGATGTAGGGCCAAGCTCAATTTTTTTCTTTTATGCCCATAAACTGAGAAAATCCAAGATGGCCATAAATCCTACATGAACATACATATCTGAATGCAATATTATTTTCTATATGTTTTCATGAACAAAAAACATCGGGCAATCGACAGAAATACATTGCAATCATAATTATATACGAATGCATGCGAAATAGCTGCAGTTTATGATAAAAACCCCAAAATTTGTCCGATCCCTTAAGTAAATATCATTCATCATATCATTCTTATTATTTTCCCAGATATAAGGCTTCCAATACCAAACTGCACCGAAAACCAACCTAGATACGCCATCAAGAAACGCCACATTCAAGCAAACCAAAACAACTTATTATTATGACAAATAAATCTGTTTCTCTTCTTGCAGATGACTGATTAGAACCACCATGCCAGCGAAGAAGCGATGTAAGATTGTACAAGATGACAGTCTGCAACCATCTACGTCGACAGTCGACCATTACCATATGGATTGGAGCCCGGTGCCAAGTACATTCATCAGAAGTGCTCCACCGCCCAGCAAGGTCGAAGAGGACAGAGGCTGGGGCTGGGTATGACCACGTGGGTGACATCTTTAACAAAGTTCCGAGACTTAGGCGAACAGGCAGTTTCTGTGGACATAGCTCTGTTAGATGATGGCGATGGAATCTCTCAGACACTTGCCAAACATAGTGCCCAATGGCACACATCTTGCCGTTTGAAATGTTCTTCAAGTCGACTGGCACGACTAGAGTCGCAACAATACCTCCATGTGAAGGTGACACCCGAGATCGCATGCACTTACGCCATGTTGCATCGAATTTGTCAAAAAGTGACACATGTTTCTTCTGTGACGAAGGTGCAACAGAGAGTGCCCCTCTGCACGATGTTTGGTAAGTGTCTGAGAGATTCCATCACCATCATCTAACAGAGCTATGTCCACAGAAATTGGTTGTTCGCCTGAGTCTCGGAACTTTGTTAAAATGTCACCCACGCGGTCATACCCAGCCCCAACATGTCCTCTTCGACCTTGCTGGGCAGTGGAGCACTTCTGATGAATGTACTTGGCACAGGGCACAACAGCTCCAATCCATATGGTGATGGCCGGCTGTCGACGTAGATGGTTGCAGACTGTCATCCTGTACAATCTGACATCGCTTCTTCGCTGGCATGGTAGTTCTAATCAGTCATCTGCAAGAAGAGAAAGCAAGAAGATTTATTTGTCATAATAATATGTTGTTTGGGTTTGTTTGATTGTGGCGTTTCCTGATGGCGTATCTATGTTGGTTTTCGGTGCAATTTGGTATTGGAAGCCTTATATCTGGGAAAATAATAAGAATGTTCATATAATGATATTTGCTTAGGGGATCGGGCAAATTTTGGGTTTTGTTCATAAACTGCAGCTATTTCGCATGCATTCGTATATAATTATGATTGCAATGCATTTCTGTCGATTGCCCGATGTATTTTGTTCATGAAAACATATAGAAAATAATATTGCATTCAGATAGGTATGTTCTTAAGTGACTACGCTATGGGACTTCCTGTTATGCGTGAATCGTATGGATACAATCTTTGATGTTCACACACATAGCTGATATTGCACAAAATCGTAATGACACTGTATTTTACATTGTTTAGTGTCTACTGATCATCAAATTGATCACATATGGACTTGTTAATATAGATATTCTGAACGCATGTCCTGAAGTTATAAAATATGATAAATTGTCATATTTCTGCATCAACAAAAGCTTCCGTGTGTACGAAAATATATAAAACAACATTTTATTCATGTTTTTGTGCCATGTATTCGGGAAGATATGCCGTTTAATAGATTTTCACGACGCACATGGTGGCCATCTTGGATTTTCTCAGTTTACGGGCATAAAAGGAAAAATTGAGCTTGGCCCTATATCTGGAATCATTAAGTACCTTCTGATCCTCAACTGTGCCAATTTTGGTGCTTTTACCACAAAAGCCACAATTATTTCACATATCTGCCTCACTAACAGTATAAGAATTGCGAATGGTGCAAGTTTGACCAGTATTGGTCAACGCTTCACTGTTCAGACCCCTATAGATGTTTTTGTTAACCCTACCTGGCCTGGGGGGAGGGGGGGAGGGGGGGAGTGCAAAATCATCTTCCCCCTACCAAACTTTCTGCGCTATCTCTGGAACGACAAAAAATGAAGTGCTAAAACTCCGTGACATTATAGTTTATCATATTGGGGTCATTTTGAGCCCATTTGCATAACCCCCGGAGCAGAGGATCATGGACAAATTAAAGATGGAGTCCACGTTGGGTATCAGAAAAGTGGTATTTTTGTCATATTTCTTCAAAATTTCTGCTTTTCCGCGATGAAAAGTTGGCAAAAACTATTTTATTTCACATGACAGTAATATTTACTAATTTATCATGCAGTTTTTGCGGAGAAATTGCATAAACAAAAAAATTGAAAAATCCGACCGAAAAATCTACCAAAAAATGCCGTTTTTCAAAATGACGTAACTATGGCGTCATCAAAGCGGCCATCTTGGATTTTATTAGATTTTCTGTTACACTAAGTTTTGGCCCCCTAGCTCAAGGGTTAAGAAAAATAATTAGAGGGGGCCATTTCGCCCCCACTCCCCCTCCCAGGCCAGGACAGGCTCCAAAAAGCCCAGGTCCGTCAGATAGGGTTAATGTAGATAAATCAGGGAGTAATGACGATGTATCTGTTCCGTTGTATAACATGAGTTACTTTTTAATACAACTATTTTTGCTTAATAGAAATTGGGGGTAATCGTGTCAGTCTATACAGTATAAATGAATAACAAAAGGCGGCACCTTTAAGACTAACTAAGTTTAATGGTCACAAGCTCTCGCAGATAGTGGATATCTGCTTCGTCAGACTATGTATGTATTCCAATGTAGTCTCAGGGTTGTGAGAGGTCATATTCGTTGGGTATTCGTAGCCGTGTTGGCTCATAGCAAGCACAGGTTTAGAGGAAGGGACAGTTTCTTTGTCGATGATAAACCTTCGTTGTGACAGTGGAATAACCTTGCCCGTACAGATGTTTTCTCATGCAAGAACAATCCCATCTTTCTATGACTTGTATCTGTCAAACGCAACATATAAAGTCGGTGGGAAAAGATGCTGGCGTATTAACAAGAATTCATATGACCCCAAAGCGCGAATGTTACGATGAAATCAGGTCAAGGCACATCACCAAACTACGGCCAGAATAGAAAAAAAATGAAAGAATTGATCAATATATCACTGAAGAAAAAGATCTAGCTCTAAATTCACACCTGATAGCCTTTGGAGTGGGTGAATAGGGTTCAACGACGCGACGGGATAGTCTTTGGAATATAATATCAGAGTTATTGGAGGAAGAAGGTTGAAGAGTGTAATACAGCCTTAGAAATGACGGTTCTCTGCCTTTCTCTGTGGTTATATGGGTGCGAACAAATTGGTTCCCCAAGAGAATTGAACATTGCATAAAGAAACGAATGGCTTCGTTTATTTCCCCGCTTGGAGTTACATAAAGGAACTGTGAATATGTTAATAATGCCAACATTACCCCCACGGGGCATCTGTGATATCGTGCATGACGTAAAAGGTAAAAGGTGAAAATATTGTCTGGTCGTATCTCAATTGCCACATTATACCAACCAGGTTCCAACATTTACCATCGAACTTCCGTTCAGTCGGGTTACCCACCGTATGCAATAACAGAAAGTATGCGTTATCATGCTCTACACAGAACTGAAATATGAAATCCAGAAACCTCCTGTTGATCTACTGCTTGAGATAGCTGAATTGATTCTTACAAAGAACGAATTTAAATTCTATGACAAGCGCTACAGACAAATAGTCGGTGCACCACAGGGAGCTGTACCTTCCCCGGAAATGTGTGACATTGCCATATACAAACACATTGATCAGCTTATTGCCAAATATCCACACAAAGATAAAATCTTATAACATAAAAGATATCTGGATGACGGCTTTATATTCATGACGACTACAATCGCCCAGGCTGAGAATTTCTTTACGATGGCGAATAATGCACATCCTCTACTGAAATTCACATATGAAATGTCGGAAAACGAGCACACTACTTGGACGTTTCCGTTTTCAAGGGGAAAAGATACCCCAGCGAATCTATACTGGATGTAAAGTGCTATACAAAGGGCACTGAAACGTATCAGTTCCTACGTAGAAGCTCGGCACACCCTAAGGAGTGTTTTAAATCCTTCATTACGGGGGCGCTTAACCCTATCTAGCCTGGGCTTTTTGGGACCTGTCCAGGCTGGGGGGGGGCCGAAATGGCCCCCCCTAATTATTTTTCTTACCCCTTCAGCTAGGGAGCTGAAACTTATCACACTATACCCTTGGGTCAAGCTCTACCAGAAAATGTGAAAAAATCCAAGATGGCCGCTTTGATGACGTCACAGTCATCTTCAAAAACGGCATTTTTGGGTCGATTTTTCGATTTGTTATTTTTGCAATGTCTCCTCAAAAATAGCATGATAAATTAGTAAATATTAATGTGATGTGAAATAAAATAGTTTTTGCTCACTTTTCATCGCGGAAAAGCAAAAATTTTAAAGAAATATGACAAAAACATCACTTTTCTGCTACCCCATGTGGCCGCCATCTTGGATTTACCCATGATCCTCTGCTCGGGGGGTTATGCAAATAGGCTCAAATTGACCCCAATATGTCAAACTATAAAGTCACGGAGTTTCAGCTCTTCATTTTTTGTTGTTCCGGATATAGCGCAGAAAGTTTTCAGGCTCCCCCCAGGCCAGGTAGAGTTAAAAGATATATAAGAAACTGCAATAACAAAGCAGACTACACTGAAAAGTCGGATTACTTTAAGCTAATGCTAAAAGAGAAAGAATACTCTGCTCAAGAATTTGACGCATGTTTCAACTCTGTAAAATTTGAGGATCGCAATATATATCTCAAAAGACAGGGAGAATGCGGGGAACAGGGCATAGCCTAAATTAGATCTATAAAGGCTATGCTCATACGGTTTATAACCACATACCACCACAAATGCAATGGCTGAGAGAAGTACTGAGCAAATACTGGACTTTAATCGGGATAAATAGAAATACCGTTCCATTTACCAACCAGCCGCAAATATGCTACAGGCGGGGTAAAAACATACCTGAACTCTTAACAGATCATAGATCTAGAATCATAGATTCTACGAGATCGCATGACGTAAGGCTCCTTGAAGAGTGGTTTTTCGTTAGTCTTCGATACATAGACTAGAAAATAACCCGAAACTTTGCACCTGGAATTACATACTACAAACTTATTAACCTATCTTAAACCTAACTATGGGCATTGTCGGTGGCTTGAGTCTTAACCTCCTGACGGTAGGTGTGGCTCCACGGATTAGTTTTATCTCTCCTGTTTGCTAGAGGACGAATACTTTAGTACGGTAGCTATAGTTTGTGGTTCTTAAGCCCCAGTCACACCGTCAAGAATTGGGTAGGCGAATCACCGCGAACTGGAAAATCGTGTTCATTCTTGGCAATTCGTACTGGCATCTTGCGGGGTTCGTCGCAGATCGTGACCGTTCTTGCCTATTCTCGGAGGGAGTACGAAAGTTTTGAAATGTTCAAAACATTCGCCGGCCAAGTACGATTAAATGGTATACGTATGGCATTCTTGGCACCATCCTACTGCGTTCTCGCATGCATTTTCCTCCTATCGTGTATATTCGTGGGTAGTCGTAGTAGTTCTTTCGGTCACAAATCAGCAAGAATGCCGTACTCATTGTACGATGATTGTTGGACGCATTCTACGCTTCTTGTACGATCATACTACGATACTGAAGACCATCGTATGTTGTACATTTCATAGAAGACGGATCATATATATAGGTTCGCGTGGCCTGCTGGGGTGTCGTGTCACAGCGTAACGGGTTCGTACTGCATTCGTACTCACATCGTACTGCATACGTGCTTATTCATAGCAGATTATCGAGCATTCGTAGTGGGTTCACGGGCTGCCGTGTTGATGCGTAGGGCGTTCTTCATTGAATCGTACTGCATGCGTACTCATTCTTGATGATTCTTGTTAAATGCTTATGGCTGTCGTACAAGGAACCTATGGCATGCGTAAGGGATTCGTGGGAAAGTTCCAAAGAGGCCCTCTACAGGCGAATTGACACGAATCGACAAGATAAAAATATTCGTGGTCAATTGCCGGCATTCTCCACCCAATTCTTGACAGTGTGACTGGGGCTTTACACATAGGCTTATTCGGGAACGAGCGTTTGCGATCAAATTAAAGCAAATGATTTGTTGTTTTAGTCTGTCATCTTGACGTACACCAATAGTTAGAAATATACAGGTTTGTCTACACAACAAGCAGCGCATTTTGATTATCCCTGTATATATTGGAATCAGGCAGATTTGATTATTAGTAGCAGGCGCTTCAAAACGATTGACGAAAATGATCAAATCTCAGCTTTCCGATTTCTAACGTACGCTCTATTATTTTGAATGTATGCGCTTAGTTTCGCAAATACGTATAAGCCCTACTCCGATCACAGCTTATCAGTGATTCATAATATAAATATTTTCAGCGACAATTCAGCCTCCCTTCCTGGATGTTTTTCAATGAATATACTTTTTCAATCCGATAATATTACTCAACCGCAAATGAAAATCACATACACCTATCACTCACTATTGGATATGGCCTTATAGGGGTACGGACAGTTCCCCACTCGGAGAATACCTCACTAGACAATTGCCCGCTCGAACAAGTTCCCATTTTGAAATTTCCCCACTCCAGCTTTAACCCAGAACATAAAAATGTCATTTACAATAGGGAAAAGACACACACACATATAGCCAATAATTTCTCATTAAAACACGGAAAACACACACAATGCAATACATGTCCACCTCCACTTATTGGGAAAACAAAGAAGAGCCTGTCTGCACTATATACCGATGATATTAAACGCACGTGTTATAGGGCCTACTGTTCAAAAGAAATACCAAATGTCTTACATGAATATTGTGCTATATTAATGCTACCTTTGGCATTCACCATGTCGATTATATTGTCGATAAAAAAAATCTGAAATATAACACTGAACAGCATAAATATTCTTAGTTTTTTATCTTCAGAAATATTGTGGGTTAACGTCGAATTGTCTGAATGGGGAACTGGCAATGTTATTTTGGGCTGATTTAGCAAGTAAGGGATTCAGCTTGCTGCACTATTCCTTTCAGAACGCAATAGACTGAACGGATATTACATGTCAATGCTCTGATAACGTATCACAATGGACGTGACAGTTTGAAATGAATGTAAAGTAAACAAACTGTGAACTTGGCAATATTCGAAATACAATTTGATGGTAGATCTGAAGATAAGAGTGTAAGGAGTGATCAATGTACATGTTCAAAATATATACCGGTGTGGGTTGATACGGAAGGGATGGAACTCTCAACTTCACAAATCATCAATTTCGTGTGGTTGAAAAAAACAGAGTTTTTAGTACTTTTTTAATGGCTTCGACGAGGATGTGCCAAAAAACTATGCAATTACATCCTGCTCACAAGAAGAACTGGCACTCGGAGTTATTCATGGAAATATAATTCATGTGTCTGTGATAGCTTGTTACAATCCAGGATTAATAATCATGAACATGATTCAGGTTATATAAGCTACAAGCTCACAGCGAATAATACCCTATAACAAGTATGAACAGAAATGAGGCATAGATGGTGTTTATATGAGATGTGTATATACTTGTAAATGTCGGTGTAGTTGTGAGATAACAAGCATGCAACCAAGCAATATATCCTTTACCATATTTGCCTCTGTGGTTGACAAGATGAGGAGGTATTATATGGGGTGGGTTGTTGTGTTTAATACCGCTACTTAAAAATAATAACAATTCATAATAACCGTCCATTTAAAAAAAAAATTGGCAGACACATGGCTTAATATATGCTCAATAATATTATAAAGATTCTAATAGAAACAGAGCGGCTGTTTGTCAAGTGGGAGGGAGGGGTTGGGGGGGGGGGTCGTTTATGTACGAAATTAAACAAGACAAATGAAAATAATATGATAGGAGCCGCCTATGTCAACGAAATTTGGAACACCTGTTCCTTAATATATAGTAAACAAAATTATGAAATTTATCGACATGAGCATTAAGACGACCGAGAAAATTAACAATGTTTGTCCCTGGTACCCCACAATGATGTGTCAACGATGTGATTGTGATGCAATTTGAAAAACTTTTTTTTTTGTCATCACGAGACTCGTCGAATGGCCGTTGGAACGAGACCACGTAGTCCGTTTAATATATCGTAATTGTTTACAAATTTAACGAAAACGAGTAGCGGAGTGCAGTGGGCGAAAGGTGGTGTAATATATGGCACTGAGCTTTTTTCTAAGTACGTAAAGGTCTCTCATAATATTAATACCTCCAATCCCATATTACTGTGACAAATACACCTAAGCCATTTGTGTTTTTTGTACATGTGCGTGTGTATGTTCGCGATAATTATAGACACCGAATAACTCTGAGTTACATGTATCAAAGTACGACTACGCTTGGAAACACATAAAATTCTGAACAATATGTACTGCGTAGTATATAAAGAGTATTTGGACGCGTATTGACCTTTGTGCACTTAAATTTGGGGAGGTCACGGGGAGGTCAAGCTAACTATAGTTCCGGCACTTCCGGTCACGTGACCGGAAATGACCTTTCGGGCATGTATTCCTTGGCAGTGATGCGGTCGCATCCGGGTCCGGCGGCGCTTCGGTCTCTTCCGGTTCTGGGAACAAGCCTCCGCGAAGAGAAAGTAGTCCCGAGATTTCAAGTAGGCGAGGGCAGATTCTCCGGCAATGTTTGGCAATCTCCAGGAATATAATGTTCGGTCATTCTCGGCAATGTCCGCTCACCTCCGGCAATCTCCGCCCCTCTCCATGAGAATATATAGCCTTCATCCACCCTTCCGAAGCATCAATGGAATGCACAGGGTCTCCGACAATATTGCCTTCTATTTGCCTATGTTAAATGACAAGTTTCTCCATAGTGGGAGAATGGAAAGGATCCCAGCGGGAATGGAACCCGGGTCGCTTTATCTAGAGGCAGACACGTTGTCCTTTACACGACGAGTCATATGCTACAAACCAAGGTTGAAAATGGCATCACTATAGGCTATGGTATAGACCCATACTGGCGCACCGGACAATGTTGAACATACACTCACAAATGTTCATTGCGGTATGGGTTGTGGGATCTTGTTTTTCACGTCCCACCACGTAGAACACGACGGGCGGTGTCCTGGAGCGATTGGTTGAAATTTTTTGAAAAAGTCACTGTGCGCATGCGTAGTGGGTAAATAGCGCTGGGTGGACGTTTTGGGGGCGAGAGGGGCCCCTAGTGGTCCGATGGGGTCGAGTGAGGTATCATTGTGTAGCTTACGGGAAGGTTCATCCGACTGAATGGGTATGGCGTGGAACTGGCGTCATTCTGCGCATACGTAGTTGACAAAGTGCATGGAAATAGACGTTTTGGGGACGAGAGGGGCCCCTAGTGGTCCGATGGGGTCGAGTGAGGTATCAACGTGTAGCTTATGGAAAGGTTCATCCGACGAATGGGTACGACGTGGAACTAGCGTCATTCTGTGCACGCGCAGTAGACAAATGGTATGGAAATGGACGTTTTGGGGTCGAGGTGGGCCCCTAGTGGCCCGATTGGGTCGAGTGAGGTGTCAAAGTGAAGCGCTTCTCCAGGGCGATCAAGTCATGGATGTACAATTAGGATTTGTCCCGAAAGTATGAAAAGCGGAACACGGACTTCACACCTAATCCATAAGGAATGCGGGAAATGCATGTATGGGGTATACGGGTGGTGATTTTTTTTCTTGTGGATTTTACTATGGGTTGTAGGATCTTGTTTTCTTCGTCTAGCTGTAGAACACGATGGGCGGGGTCTAGAAACTAAGCGGTGATTTTTTTTGAAAAAGTCACGGAGGTCTGGATAGGCACATACTGGCTCAGTGGACAATGTTGAACCTAATGGGAAACCCCCACACAAGCTCATTGCGGTATGGGTTATGGGATCTTGTTTTCACGTCTCACCCCGTAGAACACGATGTGCGGGGTCTCGAAGCGATTGGTTGAAATTTTTTGAAGAAGTCACTGTGCGCATGCATATTGAGTAAATAGCGTGGACCATTAGGGGCCCCTCACGCTCCCATATCGTCCACACAGCGATATTTACCCACTACGCATGCGCACAGTGACTTTTTCTAAAAAAAAATAATCAACCAATCGCTTTGAGACCCCGCCCATCGTGTTCTACGTGGTGAGACGTGAAAAACAAGATCCCACAACCCATACCGCAATGAACATGTGTGGGTGTAGGTTCAACATTGTCCATTGCGCCAGTATGGGCCTATACCATAGCCTATAGTGATAGGTAGATATATATATATATATATGCCATTTTCAACCTTGGTTTGTAGCATATGACTCGTGATAACGTATTTGCCTCTAGATAAAGCGACCAGGATTGAATTTCCGCTCGGACCCTTTCCATTCTCCCACTTTATGGAGAAAATGAGGGTTCCTCACTTGCCATTTAACATAGGCAAATAGATGGCCATATTGTCGGGGACCGCCCCGTGACCTCCTCAAATTTAAGTGCGCAAAGGTCAATACGCGCCCAGATGCTCTTTATATACTACTGTAGTGTCCTAGAATTATGATAATAGGCTTAAGATAAACCTAACATATGCTTGATAGAATAAATTCAGCATGCCTCAATGGCCCGATGGGCTACAATGAAAAGAGCAGGAAAACGTCCCCGACACCCCCTCGCCCCATCACCCCTCACCAGTAGACCTAAGTCTGCCATTAGGCAGAAAGAAAGAATCCCTCACCCTTCGCCAATATGTAAACGTTGCTGTTGTAAATATTCAGTAGGCCATACCGGGGGGGGGGGGGGAGAGAATTAAGGTTTAATGTCGCGTTCAGCAATATTTCAGCTATATAGCGACGATCAAACAAAATTCTAAGTACTCAAATCAATAACTTAGTAATCCAACGCATTAAAACATACACACATTAAAACTTATGTAACAAACCGATTTCTCTCAAATAACCCAAGATGCAATCCTCCCTCACCCGACTGAAAAGATCTTCCAAAGTAGTCGCTCGATAAAAAGCATCTCTTACAATCTTAAAATCTATGCATTCGATAAGAATATGTTTCACCGTGAGATCTTCATGGCATGGAATACACCTTGGGACTGGCTCATTTTTTAGTAAATATTCGTGAGTTAATCGTATATGACCGATTCTACATCGCCTGATCATGGTTTGATCGAAACGTTTCTGGCTGTTCAGATGAGTATAGCCTACAGTTTTTTTTTAACTGATGAAGTTTGTTATTATTCACAGCATCCCATAAAGATTGAAACAGTCGTCTCACATAAGTACAGATACAGTGTCTGAAATCGCTATAGGCCATACCGTACGCCACCTCAAGTTTTCGCTCCTATTCCAAGTTACATGAACTAATTTGGTCTTAGAACAGTTTTACCCAGTAAATGAGATACGATCCGCAGCGTATCTGTACTTTCGGACCCTTCGTGCTGATTTCCCCTCATATTTGGTGATTAACAGCAGATATTGGTAGATGAACCTCAGTATCGTCTGCGCGTCACCGACAATCCCGATAAGCGAAACACCCGTCCTGCCTCACGAGCATTTATCTCTACCGGTGCCTCGGCCCTTGACATCAAATACTGCCCGCTCTGATGTAATCGGTGATTTATTAATTTGTCACCACTTACGGAACCATATTTGGGGCACCTAAACGCTGATTTTTACAAACGTCACCAGTATCATGAGTTTAAGAGAACGAAGAAACTGGTGACGATAAGCAAAATCAGCATTATGGGCTAGTGTCAGAACGGAACGCACAATACCGCTAGTGGTGACGTTTTCTTGAAATCATCGATTTCGTCGAAACAAGACCAGTAGGAAAACGGGGCAAGTTACTGGTGATTTTTTGGCAATTCGTCACCACAGCTTGTTCACAGTGTAAAGGACAAGACCATTATACTGCCGAACCAATTTTCCATCGCGATGGAATGAACATCCGAAATCCTTTGCCATTCTAAAAGTAATATGCTAATGTTGAAAGTTCACGCTATTGTAAAAACCGTAATATATTTTTATTTTGTTTCTTTTTAGGCGTCCTATGAAAATCGGAAGACGTATTATTGTTCGGATTATTATTATTGTTCACAAGGATTGTGTGATCGGTAGATCTTGAAAAACATCAAGCTAATCATGTTAAAAAGTCACACACATATTAGACAGGTCCAGATCTAGTGCATATCATGTATTAACAATTGATTGGTTCTGGTTGGGTCGATATTTCGGCGGCCATATTGTGTTGTCCTAGTTTCGTAACGGCATCGGTTTACCCTATATGCTGACTGGTCTCGTCAACAGACCAATTTCTAGATCACTTTCTAAATTTTAACCAGATAAATAAAAAAATTCGATTTAGACCTGTTTTTCTCACAATGTGCTACTTACATAACGGAAACCACAATGTTCAGTAGTAGATAGAATTTCAGCATTCATACATGGTTGGCATTGAATTGTTTCCCAAACATAGTTGAAATTTGGATTACATTTCAAATTTGCCTGGTCGCCATGGATTGCCCCAACATAGCTGTCAATAAGGATGATATTGGTTGTGCACAAGCTTCACAAATTAGGCTATGTGTATAACAAAATTAATTAACTCCCTGCACCCGCCATGAGCTCTAATTTTGTATTCATGTGAAGGGGATTCTTTGTTTAAAATCAGCATTTGTTCAATGTATCCAGACGTCATCATATGTGTATTTTATTCCCATCAGAAATTGTGACGAGAACACTTTATCTTGCTTTAGTGCACGACATATTAGCATGTCAGCCTATGTGTATGTATTAAAGAGTACAGGTATTGTATTAAATAAGACACAACACATAATATAATATATTGACAGTTCACGCCACAATATTATGTACATACATAGTTTAACAATTTCATCAGACTAAGCAACAGCTCAGTCCCATATTTCACACAATTCAACCTGAATAATTGATTTATGTTATTATAAGTCACTGGGAATTATGTTACAGCGCATCCCAAGAAGTTAGCCCATAGAAACATAGCAACAACATCGCATCATAGGATGTCTTCAACATTTGAAGCAGTTGATTGGTCAATTCAGGTAGAAATCCAACATATTCATTGGATTATGGGAACAATTGGAAAAAAAATCCAGCCAATCATAGGGGTTCTCTAAAGTTCCATTGAAAAACAAGGACCGTAACTTTGCTTGAGCGACTCGCGCTGTGCTCAAATGTGACGATTTTAATCAACGTCACAAAACATTTGTGTAGAAACTCATACATGAAATACAGGGCTATACAGTGAGGTGGCTTAGTGAAATTATATTTACTTAAGTGACAAAAGCGTGATTTTTTCACCAAAGGATCCCCTAGGGTCACTCCCGTGACAAATCTGTGGCTGCAAAAACAATTCCCAATTGTGACATCACAGTGACGTCTTTTTGATGTTTATACCTTAAATGTATGTTAAAATACAGAATATCGTCAAAGTAAGGTTCCTGAACTAAACCACCACGGCTTTTCTAACTGTAACAAGCTGTGTACTCAACAGATGTAATTAAGCGTTCAAAATAGTAACATTTTTTAGACTGTATGGTGAAAAAGAGGAAACGAGTAGTATAGAAAGCAGCAATTTTGGGGGTGCGTGGGGTGTGTTTGAGGGACCATCCGTGGGCCGAATGCGTCGTGTGAGGTGTCAAAGTGAAGCTCTCGTGGTGTAGACCACGACTTGAGGGATGTCCATGTCATATGTGACGTCATTGATGACGTCATCAGTAGGAGTAGTACCCAAAGTGATCATTTTGAGGGTGTGAAGGAAGGTGTTTGGAGTAGAGATGGTCCATCCGTGGTCCGAATGCGTCGTGTGGGTGTCAAAGTGAAGCTCTCGTTGTGTAGACCACAACTTGAGGGATGTTCAAGTGAGCATTTTGGGGAGTGTGAAAGAAAGTGTTTGGGGTAGAGATGGACCATCCGTGCACCAAATGCGTCTTCTGAGGTGTCATCTTGTTAAACGCCAACTTAAACGCTTCAACGCCCTGGTGAAATAGCCGAGAAGCTCTGATTTTCTAGATATTGCATGGAATTGTCAATAATTCATCTAAATGCAGTGACGCCTGTCAACGCCCGCTGTTACGCCTTAGCACTCTATCTGTACGCCTTAATGCCCGTCTGAACGCCTTAACGCCTTATCTTAACACCCTATCCTAACGCCCTAACGCGCATAGACCAGTCAATCGGCGGGCTGGGGAAGTAACCAATCAGGGCAGCAATAAGGGCATTCACGGCGTACACACCGCGACATGTAAAAGCATGCAACATAATGTAGCACTATGTCCGTGACTCATTATGTCCATCATAATCTACGTTGGTCGGGATGGCTTAGTGGTCTTAGGCGCCAGTCTTAAGTGCTGGTCCACATATGTGGGACGTGAATTCGAATACCACTTCCGACACACGCCGTTTTCGTTATTCTTCGCCATGTTGTAAAACCATTGTACAAATATAGCACTATATATGAATCAATATGACCACGATAACCAGCGTTGGTCAGGATGGCCGAGTGTTCTAAGGCGCCAGTCTCAAGATCTATGAAATTGTCTACTCGGGGTATGGGTATGCTGGTCTGCACATGCGGGCGTGGGTTCAAATCCCGCTACTGACTCGTACCATTTCACTGGTCACACGGAGCCATAGACATGAGAATGCTATTGTTTCTCAATTTCGGGTAAATAAAAGTCAAGGGAAGTAATCCATTTCAGTAGTACAGAAAGCAAAAACTATCAGGGTTAATTTTTCGGCGAATTTTCTGGAAAACCCCTGTTCTATTTACAGATCACTTGGGAGCAGTAGGGAAAGAGGAGTTTTGGAGGTGCAAACAAGCGCGTTTGGAGAGAGGTGGCCATGTTCGCTCTGGCTACTTGATAGAGTTACCTCAACGTATCCGGATGTGACGTCACAGAGGTCATATGCAAATTCTTTAGGTCAACTTGGGGTCGCGGTGCACCAACGCCTCAACGCCTATGTTAACGCCTGGACGCTTTATTTTAACGCCATAACGCCTTGACGCCATGATGTAGACAAATCAGAGAACAACAACAACAAAGATGGCAGGTCAATCATGTTATTAGCCCCCCCCCCCCCCACCAGTACATCATATCCACGCTGGGGGATCCGCGTTGGGTATGTTTACAATTCAAATAGGCTCTTGTCCAATTAGAAGCCGTCGTTTGAGAAAGTTTCATTTTCCGCCAGAATCGCTTTTGGCCTAAGCGTTGTCGGGCAGGCCAGGATACTGTAACGGCAGCATGTCCTGAAAGACTTGTTTGCGCATTTGGGGTGTAGTAAGTGAAGTGGACATTCATGGGGAGCGCTGGAATATATTTGAGAGATTGAGGTTCTATATCTCATCCAAAGATGGAGTGTAGGGTGTCGTATTGAAGCTCACGTTTTGTAGACCACGACTTGGGTGATTCCCATGTCATCTGCATCGTCATTGGTGACATCATCAGTACGAGCGGTAGCGAAATTTTGATTAGTCGACCAATACATATGGACTGATAATCCATATATGTACAGACACCACCACCACTACACATCACCACCATTACCACCGGGCGTTGACGCCCGTCATTACCCGGTGGTGGTGGTAGCTCCCGTAGGGCGGAGCTCTTGGAACTCGGAGCTGTTGGAGCTCGGAGTTCTTGGAGTCTGAGCTTGGAGCTCTTGAAGCGCAGAGCTCAGAAGTGACGTCATCGTACGCATGCGCACTCTCCTGTACTCTATAGCTCGTAGGGCATAGGGTACACCAGGGTAGATGAGAGCAAAGATAATGCAGGCAGGCCATGACAGCTGATAAAGAGAAGTAATTAGAGTGTGATGTATTAACTTCACCAAATATAAGAGATAGATGGCTGTTTATTGTATCTCGGTAAAAAATTGTGTTAAACTGATGAAAATGTCCAACAATAATTCCCCAATTTGGTGGCCATTTTGAGTTCATCAAATCTGGCCTATTGTAACGGTACCTTTATGGTGTCATGTACCTTTCATGTAAAAATGTTCACCATATGAAATAGAAATGCCTACAAAGGGTAGGTGGTTGGTTTAGGTCAACACATTTTACTCTTACTCCCCCCCCCCCCCCCCCCTCCAAATTAAAAATAAAACCCACCCCATGCAGAGTTCAGCTTGCAGCCGTAGATTTTATGGGCCGTGGAACAATCACAAATCAGCATGCAAAAGATAACACTTTTGTCACAAATGTAAATAACTTCCGATTTTTTTACGGTAAGCCACTCGACTAATACATGTACCACCAAGCGCCCCGATATTGCATGCTGATAGCGAAATACCTATGTATAGTGCAAGATCTATGGCGTTCGTTTGGAATTTGTGCCTAACTACGCTTTCCCCGGGATTAGCGGCCATATGAACACGTGTATTTCAATCAAAGCGTGACTGGGATACTATAAGTTATACCAGTGTCTTGCGTTGGTATACAGGCTGATATTTCGTCGAGAAGATAAATATTTTCACGAGCCCGAAGGGCGAGTGAAAATATTTATCTTCGAGACGAAATATCAGCCTGTATACCAACGCAAGACACTGGTATAACGAATTTATCACATTGAAGAGCTATTTTTCTGGTTGGTTTAACATATATCACCAACTCAAAAGAAAAACAGGCATAACTCAACGTTGAACAACGACAACGTAAGACATCGTGAGTCGGACAGGCAGCTTCGATCTCTTTTCGATCTGTTCCGCGATGAACAATAAACTGGATGAAATACTTAGCTGACATTCTGACGTTCCTGTTTGTGTGGCATATAAAGCTTTGGATGATAATTTATTTCTTATCTTCATCCGCAAATACACAATTTGCCTCGCACAACTTGTTCCAGCAGCGGAACTCGCGGAACTCGCCCATACAAACTCGCGCAGACAAATTCGCCTGAAACAGGCTTTGCCTGCAGGTGTTGCACGCGAGTCCTTGACTGCGTTGGTATATGGGCACGCGCGTTCTTCACAGCATTGGTATACGAGAATTCTGAATTGGTATACCAACGGTGAATAACGAATACGGTCTATTATCACATTTCAGAGTAAATTGTAGGGTTTTGATTGGTTAATTACCATAGTGCATTAGACCGTATTGCAATTCTTCGTTATCCACCGTTGGTATACCAATTCAGAATTCTCGTATACCAATGCTGTCAAGGTCGCACGTGCTCATATACCAACGCAGTCAAGGACGCGCGTGCAACACCTGCAGACAAAGCCTGTTTCAGGCGAATTTGTCTGCGCGAGTTTGTATGGGCGAGTTCCGCCACTGGAACAAGTTGTGCGAGGCAAATTGCGTATTTGCGGATGAAGACAAGAAATAAATTATCATCCAAAGCTTTATATGCCACATAAACAGGAACGTCAGAATGTCAGCTAAGTATTTCATCCAGTTTATAGTTCATCGCGGAACAGATCGAAAAGAGATCGAAGCACTTTGCCTGTCCGACTCACGATGTCCGTACGTTGTTCAACGTTGAGTTATATGCCTGTTTTTCTTTCGAGCTGGTGATATATGTTAAACCAACCAGGAAAATAGCTCTTCAATGTGATAAATTCGTTATACCAGTGTTTTGCGTTGGTATACAGGCTGATATTTCGTCTCGAAGATAAATATTTTCACTCGCCCTTCGGGCTCGTGAAAATATTTATCTTCTCGACGAAATATCAGCCTGTATACCAACGCAAGACACTAGTATAACTTATAATGCACTATGGCAATTAACCAATCAAAACCCTACAATTTACTCTGAAATGTGATAAATGTACATCTTACTCTAGGAAACGACTTTAACGAAAATCATATGGGTTAAGAATACGGATCAGCGATAAGGATTTGATATTTTTGGAACATCATGATGGCTTACTGGCAAACACATCAATACACAAAGAAAATATCAAGGATGAAATGTAGAGCGAAAAACACGTTCAGACGAGAACTCCTTTAATGTAGATTTTTATTAGTAGAACCTATGTCAAATTCCACGTGTCATTATTTCAGGATTGATGAATTTGCCTCACCACTATCAGTCTCGATTTTCAAGTGATTGCTTTTTTTATTATATCTGAATTATTCGAATATAAAAGGAGCGGTTTGTGAAAATATTGTCTTCAACTATCTTCGCCAATAAGCTCTTATTAAAAATATTTGAACTTTCAGATTCTTACAATATAGTTTTCAACCAGAATCCGTGCCTCATTTTTTTAAGTTCGTTCTTGTCCGAGAATCCACCGTAATCTCGGGCCTGAATGTTAGGTGCCGATGGATGCTTTCCTGTAGTGCCATATGGTTGCTTTTTACTCACCAGAGGTCGTCAATTTTTCCCACCTCTTGCATGTCGCTCCAATTTATTACCTATATATGGCAGGATTAGTCCCGAGGCCCGCCCTCTGTGCATGTCACTCGACAAAAATATGTAGGTTTGTTGTTTTTGTGGGGAATTTAAGCCGTACGACGTCGGGCATTACAGGCTAGTTTCTCTGTTTATTCTTGCATTTACCAGGTTACCCCATGTTAAGGCGTTTATTCCATCCGACTTCCACGATGCTCATCCATTAACATCGGATGAGTTGTTTGAGCTGATCCGTCACAGCTCCCGAGCTAGCGTATCTAATTCCGCTTAAGCTGGTGCTAGGGGCAATGTGGATACTTCATTTTCTCCATATGAACAGCCAATCTGATTAAAACGCAGACTTAATAAACCGCTCCTCTATCGGACATGTCGCTGATTAAGATCTGGGACAGTTCCTATAACAAATCCGTCAGATGAACTCCGAATCGAATAGTTTCCGGGTCAAATAGTCGCCCAATGAGACGGCTCGTAGTATAGCGTGACGGCTAATCCCCTAATCTCCGTTATTGTTGTGATGCAGTTATGAACTGATTGTATGAGAGAAAATAACCGTACCTCTATATCCTGAAGTGCAAGAAATATCCCTTGATCTTTTCGCCTGGTCTGTCATTAAATAAAGAGAGCAACGGGGAGTAAAGAGAGCAACGGGGAGCAAATAATAATCTTCGTTGATCGCTCATGAACTGGAGTCGACAGCAAGAACTTCGTTAGCTGCCTGCATGGGGGTTGGAAATTTCTCCGTCTCGTCCGTACACTCGGCAACATAAAGATATCCCGTAGCCGGTAGGAAGAACGGCTATACAGTGTCTTTTTACGTAGCATGCAAGAAAACATCTGCAGTTGCTCCTGCTTTAATGCGGGCACGCATGGCACACCATAATTTTCATCTCGCCCGTTGAACTTGGCCGCCACTGAATATAGGGCGCTTTCCATTTCGCGTTGTCGGCGTGGCTGCTCGCAATGCCTTGATTGTGCACGTTCCATTTACTGTGCCCGAGCAATGCTGGCTTTGCCTCCGAATGGAAAGCGCCAATACAAGCTCTTCGCCGGTTGAGGCTGGACTGTGATTGGTCGCCAGTCTGACATGCGCGACAGATTTAAGATAGGAACTGTCCCAGATCTTAATCAGCGACATGTCCGATAGAGGAGCGGTTTATTAAGTCTGCGTTTTAATCAGATTGATGAACAGCTGCAATGAAAGCGCGGCTGACATACTAAGGCGACGTCTGAGGATCCACCGTATTCTCGGGTCTGAATGTTAGGTGCCGAGGGATGCTTTCCTGTAGTGCCCTATGGTTGCTTTTTAGTCACCAGAGGTAGTCAATTTTCCCACCTCTTGAATATTGCCCCAATTGAAATGATTCTATGATAGTCCAGAGGTTAATAATTTTCGAATAAAACCGAGCAAATGACCTCTTTAACTGGAAGCATTGGTAAAAAAAATGACAAATTACGTACCTTTATTTAGTTCTACATATGTACAGCATGGTGATAAAATTTCATGACTTTATCCATGATAGCATGGAAGATATTAAAAGTCCAGTGTAAAAACGTGGTAAACGAAAAAAAACGAGTATAGGACGACCAACGAGTGAGTAAGGCTTATACCGCTAGTTTCTTCATAACCAAGTTAAATGACATATAACCTAGTGTAAATCTACAGAATTTTCAATATTATTTGTTGTTGGAAAGTTTAAATAAAGTTAATTGCTTGTTCCGTTAATCACCATGTTTTAGATAGACATACGCGACCCACCTGTAGTTCTGAATCCAGTCTGAAGTGTGTACTCTTTCGACGCCTCGTCTGACAGCTCATTTTAAATGCTTAATAGCGGTATAAAAAATATAATTTTGTCACCAACTTTTAGGGTTGATGATGAATTTTATATTAAAGGAAAATACTATTCTCAAATATTGGAAGTCTTTTAGGTATTTTGGAACGTAGCGTTGAACATTATACATCATGACAAAATATAGCGGTATTGTAGTTTGGAAATGGACTGTCTCCACGTTTCTCAAGTCAAAACCACTCAACTCTGGACGACGGACTGTTGGGGCGCTCTTGTGCACATATTCAATGTGTGCTGACGGACATCCGTATGATATCGTCTGGCGCCAACTATTCAAATTTTTTTTCTCTAACCCAGTAATTTTTCGCAATTGATCAAATGTGCACATGTTTATGGATCTGGGTTTTGACAGCTCATCTTGGGTTTAACGAGGTGAATTTGTTCACACACATACAATACTTGAAAGATCTGTTTCGTATGACAGTTAGCGCCAATTCCAAATGTTTATGAAATACCAGATATAAAAACACAAAGTATGTATCCCAGTCACGCTTCAATTGTGTCTATTCATTTGAACCCATGGTGATGTGATACCCATGATACTGAAACGGCTCCTAGTCCCGGGTTATATGGAATTAACACATGTAAGTTCATTTGTCGTTATTCAAATGTGTCTCTCGGGAGATCCAATAGTGTAAAGAGGGTTTTATGGCTTTACCCCTTTCGAAGGACGAGCTTGTTATATTATTGATTAAATATTGGAATTGGAGCTACAAACTGCCAACCTAGTTTAAATAAGCACCAGCAGATATGTATTATTTAAGCCCACGGACCAGTCGTGCCAAAGAAATGATAGCAATATTTGCACCTCAATTTTGCTAGTTTATTTTATGCTATCTAATAAAAACTTTAATCTCTCAATTTTACCAGATTCGACTGAATGCACTAAATTTCGATCTAATTAAGCAGTTTTTGTTTCGGTGATGAGCACTCGGCTTCCGCCGTCCTGTTTTAATTTAGTTGGTTGACCGTCCATCGTCGCTTGGTTCATCAATTTCCATTAGATGACTTGATAGAGCTGCAGTCGGATATTTGTAGCTAATACCGCTCAAGCTGGTGTAAAGGGCCGTTTGATCATGTCCTTCAAGTTGTCCGCATGAACAGCTACAATGAAAGCTTGACTGAGATACAAATCATAACAGGGATTATTTTTGTTTTTTTGTGATGTTTTATATGGGAAGTCAGAATATTGGTCTGTGGGGTCACGTGGTTTCTTGTAAGCACGCCACCACCTTTATATGTTTGGGTTAGATTGTGTAGTCCATTTCTTTTTAATCTCCATGCTCTGTGGAATCACTGCTAGAGGGTCTGCAAATAGGCTCAAAACAGTATTAGCTGTCTGGTCTGGTGGGGCTAAGAGGAACTGGTAGTGAAATCAGTCAAATATCTCAGAATTTCCATTTGCTTCAGAAAAAAATAACAATAATTGTTACTCTCTAAAAAAATTTGAGTGAATTATTTCACTCAAGTTTGAGTGAAGTGAAATGTACCTGTTCACTCAAACTTGAGTAACTTTTCACTCAATTTGAGTTACTTTTCGCTCAACTTGAGTTAAAAACCACTCAAGTTCACTCAACTTGAGTGGGATCAATTTCCACGTTTATGCTTGTGTGAATTCACTCAAGTTGAGTGCATTTAACTCAAGTTGAGTGAAAAGTAACTCCAGTTGAGTAAAAATCTCACTCAAGTTTTGAGTGATATCAATTTCCACTCTTCACTCAACTTTTTTCAGAGAGTTTTCATGATAATGTTACTTGTATATTTATATATTAATACTGCATTCCATTTTCATTTGGACTATGAGAACAAATAATTGCAACTAAGAACGATTAACATTTCCTGCTGAAGATAGATTCCCCTTACCATGAAGCTTGTTGTGCCTGAACCCACTAGACTGGTGATAATTTGGGATGTTCTTACTTTGGGTGGAGTGGCATACTTTTACACTAAAGAGAGGCTCTATGGACAGTGGCGTTGTTCTTGTTCTATGCGACGTAACACAACCGACGTAACTCAACTTGGACGTCATTCTTCTCTTCTTTAGTGTTGTCATTTTTATTTGAATTCACATTATGTCGATCTTTGGGTAATGAACGCATAAAAACGTAAATACATTGGGGGCTTATCGTGCTCCTTTGACGTATGATGGTACGTAATGTATTGGGAAATTAGGCTCTTTGGTGAAAGCGGAATAAAATAAGTACATAAAAAAAATCTTGCTGAACAAAGGAAAATTTAGTCATTCATTTAGTTTGCTTACCGGCTACATATTTTTAATGTCACATTGGCACTGTTATAGCAAATATTGTGAGATTTTATCGACTTTATCCCGCTCACGTGTTGCGTATTTCACCGTCACTCGCTATGAATCTCAGCAAGACAAAAACAATATTGTGAAGTGTAGCCAATTTCTATGAATCTGCGTGGGTTCTTCTCATGGTATACGATGTCTGTGAATGTTTTGCAGATTACGATTTTAAAATGATCCACCATTTGGACATACAGGTATGTCCAACGTATGTATGAACGCTGTTTAGACGACGGGTATATTGTAAATTTGCAGGACTATCACGCAACGGTGATATTTTGCCCGAATTATGGTACCCGTAGTCTAAACAGCTGGTAGTAAGCCAAACAGCTGTCATAATTTCCTATATGTTCGCCGAAAATGTTGATAGCCACAGGCATCTGCAAACATTTCCAAATATCGTATACCATTAGGAGAACTCAATCAGATTGATATACATTCACTATATTTCCCTATTTACGTTTCTAATGGCATCCAGCTACCAGGACCCTTTACCTAAATTCCCAAAGTCATCATAATTACAAATACATGGGCAGACTTTTCAATCGCTTTTCAATCATTCTGGTCGAGATCTTTCTTAAGTCTTAAAAGTGAAATGCACAAAAAATATCTGACATCTGGCACAAGTAGTGCAAAGCTGAGAACAATCTGTGACGACACGCAGGTGGTTTCTTCATGATGCCAGGCGACGTATAGGGTGCTAAAAGATGGGTGACGGGTTGCTACAAGTCGTGTTAGATTAAACGAGAGATCCTGAAGGATCTTGGCGCCCACCATTGTCCGATAATTGTAAGCGAATGACAAGAGGATTTTTTTGTCCATTGTTACTAAGAACAAACGATTGATTTGTAATTTTGTTTACAGAATTTCGAATCTGAGCGAAAAAGAATGAAAAAGGGACACTGAAAAACACCAAGATATAATCTAAGTTTCAGGAGTTTCCAGATTTCTAGAAACTGTACTTATGTCGGTTGTTATAATACAAGAGAAATGAGCAAAGTTAGTCTGAAAGAGAATGTACATGTACGAAGGATCCTTCGTCTTCGTTTTGTAGTATTTTTTTTTTTGCACGTGTCATCATTGGGTACTGAAAGCGAAGACAAATCTCTTTGACACTTTGGCATGAGCTATGAAACATACTTAAGATTTTATAACTAGGAACAAATGCTAATTCTGTTCTGCTTACTGGGGTAGTTTGAGATATCTCTTTTAAGATACCATGCTACCAATAGTAAGATAGTACAATACTTAATATGGAGGGGATCCGGTCCGCGCAGTAATGTTGAAACTTCGAAAACTTCGAAAGTGCCTGAATCCTGATTATTTCCCTTGGATCGAAACATGCAGTAGTCTACAGTTGTCGAGTTGTGACGTTGAATCACAAGAGTGACGTCCCTTCATGTAGCCGACCCGCCGGTAGACGAAAGGGTGGGGCAGTTCACTTGCAACTGCATGGACCAAAGAAAACTGATTTAAAATTTGAAGAAATACATTTTAATTCCAAATTATTTGAACTCCTTGATATGGAAGGTGAAGGTGTGGATATTCTCTATAGTCAATATATAGAATATGCTCCACGGTTTGATCCGCCGATGCTTGTGATGCAACGTCACAAATCTGTTCTGTTATCGTATTAATTTGAAGCGTAACTTGGATTTTCGAATCAGACCAAAAGAGGTATTTTGCACAACTAGAGCCCAAGGGGAACCTATGTACCAAATTTGCGAAAGATCCCTGAGGTACTTCCTGAGAAATCACGATAGCAAAGTTGCATGGGGAAATCCAAGTTGGCCACCTGGTGGCCATATTGGATTTTCGAATCGGACCAGAAAAGGTATCTTGCACAACTAAACGACAAGGGGAACCTGTGTACCAAATTTGAGAAAGATCCATGCAGTACTTCCTGAGAAATGACAATTAAATTTCATGGGGAAATCCAAGATGGCTGCCTGGTGGTCATCTTGGATTTTCCATTCGGACCGGAAAAGGTATCTTGCACAACAAGACCCTAAAGGGAACCTGTGTACCAAATTTGAGAAAGATCCATGCAGTACTTCCTGAGAATGACGATAAAAATGTTTCATGAGGAAATCCAAGATGGCTGCCTGGCGGCCATATTGGATTTTCGAATCGGACCAGAAAAGGTATCATGCACAACCAGACCCCAAGGGGAACCTGTGTACCAAATTTGAGAAAGATCCATGCAGTACTTCCTGAGTAATGACGATAACAATGTTTCATGGGGAAATCCAAGATGGCTGCCTGATGGCCATATTGGATTTTCGAATCGGACCAGAAAAGGTATCTTGCACAACTGGACCCCAAGGGGAACCTGTGTACCAAATTTGAGAAAGATCCATAAAGTAGTTCCTGAGAAATCGCGATAACAAGGTTTCATGGGGAAATCCAAGATGGCCGTCTTTTGGCCATATTGGATTTTCGATTCGGACCGAAAAAGGTATCTTGCACAACTAGACCCTAAGAGGAACCTGTGTACCAAATTTGAGAAAGATCCATGCAGTACTTCCTGAGAAATCGCGATAACAAGGTTTCACGGGGAAATCCAAGATGGCTGCGTGGTGGCCATATTAGATTTTCGAATCGGACCAGAAAAGGTATCTTGCACAACTAGACCCCACGGCGAACCTGTGTACCAAATTTGAGAAAGATCCATGCAGTAGTTCCTGAGAAATCGCGATAACAAGGTTTCATGGGGAAATCCAAGATGGCCGTCTTTTGACCATATTGGATTTTCGATTCGGACCGAAAAAGGTATCTTGCACAACTAGACCCTAAGGGGAACCTGTGTACCAAATTTGAGAAAGGTCCATGCAGTACTTCCTGAGAAAAGACGATAAAGTTTCATGAGGAAATCCAAGATGGCTGCCTGGTGGCCATATTGGATTTTCGAATCCGACCAGAAAAGGTATTTTGCACAACTAGACCCCAAGGGGAACCTGTGTACCAAATTTGAGAAAGATCCATGCAGTACTCCCTGAGAAATGACGATAACAATGTTTCATCAAGAAATCCAAGATGGCTTCCTGGTGGCCATATTGGATTTTCAAATCGGACCAGAAAAGGTATATTGCACAACTAGACCCCAAGGGGAACCTGTGTACCAAATTTGAGAAAGATCCATGCAGTAGTTCCTCAGAAATGATAACAATGTTTCATGGCGAAATCCAAGATGGCTGCCTGGTGGCCATATTGGATTTTCGAATCGGACCAGAAAAGGTATCTTGCACAAGGAGACCCCAAGGGGAACCTGTGTACCAAATTTGAGAAAGATCCATGCAGTACTTTTTGAGAAATGATGATAACAATGTTTCATGGGGAAATCCAAGATGGCTGCCTGGTGGCCATATTGGATTTTCGAATCGGACCAGAAAAGGTATCTTGCACAACGAGACCCCAAGGGGAACCTTTGTACCAAATTTGAGAAAGATCCATGCAGTACTTCCTGAGAATTGATGATAACAATGTTTCATGGGGAAATCCAAGATGGCTGCCTGGTGGCCATATTGGATTTTCGAATCGGACCAGAAAAGGTATCTTGCACAACTAGACCCCAAGGGGAACCTGTGTACCAAATTTGAGAAGGATCCATGCAGTAGTTCCTGAGAAATCGCGATGACACGGTTTCATGGGGAAATCCAAGATGGCTGCCTGGTGGCCATATTGGATTTTCGAGTCGGACCAGAAAAGGTATCTTGCACAACTAGACCCCAAGGGGAACCTGTGTACCAAATTTGAGAAAGATCCATCAAGTAGTTCCTGAGAAATCGCGATAACAAGGTTATTATTCAGAAACGTTTCCACTGGTCGAGGGACAGTTGAATGAATGTTTAATCACCATACAGTATGTACAATATAAGAGTATGTACATATATGCAGAGATTATTGTTGAACAACTGAGATTGGCGGGAATAAAACCCCAGAGGGCTTGTTATATCCCAAATACTAATACGTATAATATCATATTGGCAGGAAATAAGTATACACAAATTAAATAATATAATGGTGAATAGACTGAGTCACATTGCTGAGCTCTGATTATAATATAATTAAAAAAAAATTGTTTGAGCTCGGTGGCCTAAGTAAATAATAACGATTTTACTTAAAAGAGGAAATTGTCACATGTCTACAGCATTGGAAGTAAGTGCATTGTCGATAAAAAACGAAAATAAAATTGAATGCACCTTCGAACATCTTATTGTTAAACAATATACACTGAGGTGTTATATACGATAGACTTTTAAGCGGGTTTTAAAAAGTGACTGGGATCGGCAAGACTTTAAATGCAGAGGCAAGGCGTTCCAAATACGCGAAGCCTTCGACTTCGTTGAATAAAATGATAAGTTGGACAGCACTCGTGGCCTATAAAGATTAAGATTGGTTTGACGGGTTGGATAACAGTGGACTTCAGAAAGTTTTGTAAAGTAATTTGAATATTTGATTGGGATGGAGAGAGGATTATTAAAAAATCTGTGGGTAAATGACAATACCAGGTAATCATTTATTTTATTTAGCTGGATGACATTCAGCTGTTTCATTAAGGGATTAGAGTGTGCATATTTAGTACTTGACGTTATCATACGAATAATTCTTTTTTGCAAGATCACAAGTGGCTTGAGGCGGGTCGGAAATGTGTTTCCCCAGACCAAATTACAGTAAGATACATAAGAATAGAACAAGGAATAATATAGCATAATCAGAGTTTTTCTGTTAAGACAGTTCCGTATGTGGCTGATAACACCAATGTTTCTCGATATTTTAGAGATGATTTCATCGATATGAGTCTGCCAGTTCAATGTTTCGTTATAGTACACATCAAGAAATTTAAAATTAGTGACGGATTCAATTTCGAAACCAGATATTATTACCTTCGGGATATACGTATTTGGGGATCTGTTCGGTTTGAAGAAAATAAATTTTGTTTTCTTCACGTTCAACGAAAGTTTATTGCATGATAACCAATCCTTAAGTTTTTCTAATTCACGTGGCATAGTTTCAGCAAGTCTTATAGGATCGGAATCAGATAGGGCAGCACTAGTGTCATCAGCAAACAGATTAATGTCAAGAATGGATGTGGCCATGGCGATATCATTTATGTATATTAAGAACAGTATGGGACCTAATATTGATCCTTGAGGAACGCCAGTGTTAATAGAATTTAGCGAGGAAAAAGTACCGTTGTAACATACACACTGGGATCGGGAGGAAAGATAGCTGCGGAACCACTTGTTTGTAACACCACGAAAACCAGTTTATGCAGGAGAATTTCGTGGTTGACTGTATCGAATGCTTTAGAAAGATCTAAAAATGTAGAGATACTGAACTGTTTTGATTCCTTAGCAGCAATGAGTTTATCGTACAGAAATAGAACAGCATGGAATGTTGAGTGATTTGATCTGAATCCGAATTGATTTGGGCAGATGATCATCTTCTTTTCTAGATAGTTAACCATCCTTAAAACCACAAGTTTTTCAAATATTTTGCTAAAGCATGGTAGGACAGAAATTGGTCGATAGTTTTCAGCTAGAGTTCTGTTGCCAGACTTGTAAACGGGAGTGATTCTAGCAAACTTAAGGTCAGTGGGAACATTTCCATTTTGAAAGGAGAGGTTAATTATGTGTGACATGGGAGTGGAAATTAAGCGCGCTATCGGTTTTATCAGCGACATACGTATATCGTCAATACCAGGCGATCCATTTTTAAGTAAAGATACAATTTCGTAGATTTCAGCTGGCGTAGATGGTTCGAATTTGAAATCATTGTTATATGATTTATTTAGATAGGTTTTGAAATCGCTTTGGCAGGGTGGAATTTTCGAGGCTAGATCTGAAGCAATTGAGGAAAAATAGTTATTGAAATTTGTGGCAATTACAGTGGGATCCGTTACGTCTCTACCATTAAGACTAAAGACATTTGGGAGAGCGCTGGATTTCTTCCGTCCCAGTAATCCATTAATAATTTTCCAGGTACCCTTAATATCATTATTAGATTCGTTAAATTTCTGTTCATAGTATTTATTCTTAGCTAGTTTAAGTGTATGGTTCAATTTATTTCTATACAGTTTGAATTATCGGGTTACGTCATCGGTTTTCTTCGATATATGCAGCTTATATAGTCTATTGTTCTCTTGAATTGAGCGGAGTAAAGATGAGGTAATCCATGGTTTGATTATTTTAACTTTTTGAGTAAGTCTATCTTTTATTGTTACTGGAAAACATTCGTTATATATATTATTGAAGGTATCCAAGAAACTGGTCATAGCATTGTTAGCATCGCTGTCGTCCATGACATGCTGCCAATCCAACTCTTTTATTCTATCTTCAAACAGCGCTTTTAGGACAGGGTTTATATTGCGAGATTTGAAACTGGTCTTTGAATGATTGGGTAAGGGTGGAAGAAAATTTGCAGTATGAAATATAGGAAAGTGATCAGTGATATCAGAAAGTAAAATACCAGAACCCAGATCTTCTTCATGAAAATTTGTGAATATATTATCAATTAATGTAGCGGAATGAGATTTTACTCTAGTGGGTTTAGTGATTTTGGGGAAAAAAATAAAATGATTTCATAATTTCCATAAACTCTTTGGATGGGCCATGATGACTAGTTTTAAAAAGATCGATATTAAAATCTCCCATTATGATGCATTTCTTATCCTCGGGCTTTAGATTGTTTAGCATAGAAAGTAAATTTCAGTTAAAATTGTCAACAATCTTTCCAGGTGGGCGATAGATAATTCCAATTACGTAGGTGTCATTATTATTTTTCACCTCAATAAATAGATATTCATGTTGCTCTGTTTCATCTATGAAAGAAAGGTCTTCGCGGATTTTGAGTTGACATCAGGATTTTAATCTGATCAACTTTATGTCGAATGCTAGGCACTTCCTCCTCCAAACCATCCCCCCCATGAAAGACATTCCCCCCTCCCCAAAAATTAGTCACTCCCCCCCCTCCCCCATCAGTTTTGTCATACTCGGCCTTAGTGTCATATAGTTTGGCAGTGTTCTCATGGGGGAATACAAAAGAAGAAGACACATTTGTCGAATCATAATATGCACTTCAATTTATTGTACAATTAACCAAGTAAGGTTTTACTACCACGACAAACAGTAACAATGATCAGATATAAAATATTATATTTAGCAATATGTTCTGCTCATTGTTCATACTGGTTCATGTTGATCGTTGGGGACCAGTGGTGGGTGTGTTGATTTTAGCACATTCCCGTAGTAGCTGACCCAGGGTCACATCTTCATCCCTGTAGGCTGCCCACACAGCTCGAAGAGCTTGGCCTGCTTCGATCTGTGGACTGTCGCTGAAAGTGCCTAAGTTTCTTCTCACCGACAAGGAGGGTCTGTATGAAATATATCATCTTATAAATATATTGACCCATGAGAGGTGTTAAACTGATTTAAAGGTGAGGAATCGAGTATTCTTCAATTTCCAAAAATAGTCCATTAAAGTCACAAAACCATTAATGTTGGTGTTGATGCATACTAATCTGCAAATGGTTGATCATTGATCAATTGTCTTACAAAGACAAGCAAATAAAACAATATTTGTTCTCTCAACAGGAGAACTTCTTACAGAAGCACTTCATAGAAATTGCCTCACAAAAGAACATCTTACTGATGCACTTCGGAGAAATTGCCTCACAAAAGAACATTATGGTTGTTGGGATTAATATCAGTGGGATTATTCACTGAACATTAGTAGATAGTTCTACAGCTTTACCTTTGGAAAAAATTGCCCCACAACATGATTCACATATAATATGTAACATGCCATATGTTTCGTATCTCAAATAACAAATTATTTGTTATACAATAAGTTGAATGTGTATATTATTTGACAAGTAATGCCGGATATGCATATGTGTACCATAGAATATCATATTTTTTTAGGGGGGGGGGGGGAATGGCAAAATTGGGGGTGGGGAAGTGGCTCAAAATTTGAGAGGGGGGGGGAATGGTTGGGGGGGGAGTGGCTGGGGGGAAATGGTTTGGGGGAAGTATCCTGCACCCTATTTGCCAGATGTTCAACATTCCAACTTGCAATCTTAATTCCTTTGGAACTTTGGAAAAATTGATACTGATCACCTCTCACTTGAGGTCGTTCTGCATTTGATTGATCATCAGTTAATTCGCTGGACTCTGATTGAAAACTATCGATTTCCGGAAAACTCTGTAAAACACATGTATAACAGGTGAAATCACAAGCTGTACTTGATTGATAAAGCGTATACACGTTTACTGAAATCCCGGCACATGTGGAGTGGACATCTTGTTTACAAACTGAACATGTCAAGTATTTCTCGCCACGACATATTTTGGAATCACAGGACAAACATATATGTATTGATGTTTATATTTCCCGAGTATGCATGCTGTAAATTGGCCACAGTACCATACATACATGTTCTTTGTAGGCCTACTGTCAGTCGTAAGTCCGATTAATTGAATACGGCTATTGTAGAGCTTGGTACGCCGAGCGGTCCGGCGAGGGTCAAACCCGTTTGTTCACCCGAATTTACCTGTGTCTGCACGGCGATGAGTACATGTATAATCAACACAGGTAAAATCATGCGGGTCGAAGGTGAAAACTGGACACCACTTGATATTTTGGCCTTCCTTTTCGTTTTTGTCTTATCGATAAATTAAAGGCTCCAATTCGTTTTCAATGCCCATGTTGCAGAGGTAGCTTTACGCTCGGAGCTGTTGATCCCTGATATGCCAGGAGATCCGGGCTAATTCCTCCGAACCCACTCAAACCGGTTTTGGCCCGAATCTTGAACTTCGGGAATCTTCGTGCATGCTCTGAGATAAACAGATGAGGGTGGGATTTCATAGATATAAGACGTACACTAAGAATTCGGGTTGGAATGGAGGGAGGATTTTAAAGGGGGATATTTTAGCTCTCTATCGTTCTGGGTGTTGCTAGGCGGGGCACACCTCTCTACGACAACTGGCGTCTGAAGTAAAACTAATTTTATTTTCACGGTTGAGAACCAATTTAGGCCTTTGAAGCAGACTGCGAAAAATTCCGGTAAACAACGCGGCATTGAAGCCAGCCATTTTCTCTCTTTGTTCGCGTGTCCCCCAACTTCTGTTGTTTTGGCTGGCTTTCCACAGGTTGATTGTGTATTGAATTGTTTTACCGGGAGTCGGTCATCTTGATATGTGGGCTATTTTGGTGGATAATTCTGTATAAATTATTTCACGGCTGGCAGGCTTTCGATTGTGTTAGACAATTGTGTACAGGTTTTTCTTTGTCTCGGCTGATAGACCAGCTACGCGATAGTGAAATTTGACAATATTATGATCACACCGGTTTGTGTGATATAGAGGTCGGTTAGCCCTTTTCCCCCTCTTTCGTTATGAAACTAGTCGTGTGTTCAGTTCAGTCCATGCTATCAAATATTGTTCTGGTGTATAGCCGGCTGAGCTCGCTAACATTTCTTGTATTATCGGGCGTAGCTGGTTCTAGAAGCTGCACCACCAAGCTTCTTTCAACCTTATTGACGAGGGCCCTTCAGGAGGTAAAAGCATTTTGGGAAGGGTATTGCGCCATTATTTCTAAGAACTCTGGCGTTGAATGTACGTGGATATTGAAAAACTCAAAATGTCTTACGGAAGAACTTGATGCTAAAGGTCACATACCGTACAGACATGTATCCACATGGGATTTCTCGACTCTCTATACTACAATCCCTCATCAGGACCTTATTGACCGTCTAAGTTCATTAATAGTATCTGTGTTCAAGAAAACTAATCGTAGATATATTAATGTCGGAAGCCATAAAGCATTCTTTAGCTCGACTACATACAAGAGATATCATTCATGGGATGTTTCTTTGTTTATAGAGTTGCTTGAATTTCTCATTAAAAATATCTATGTGAAATTTGGCAACACAATATATCAGCAGCATATAGGTATTCCAATGGGTACTAATTGTGCACCCCTGTTGGCTGACCTGTATCTGTTCTCTTATGAATATGACTATATGCAGGCGCTTTCAAAAACCGATCCATTCAAAGCCCGTTCCTTCTCATTCACCAAACGCTATATAGACGATCTTCTCGCTGTGGATAACCGCTATATAAATGAGGCAGTGAAGGATATATATCCACCTTTACTGGATTTGAAGGAAACTACAGATAGCCCTACAGGCACATCATATTTAGATCTATATCTCTATAAAATGAAGCGGGCATTCTCTCTCGTCGACTTTATGACAAAAGAGATGATTACAATTTCGACATCGTAAACTATCCCTTTCTGGACAGTAATATTCCAGTGGGACCTGCATATGGCGTATACATATCTCGCTTAGTAGCATTTGCTAGATTCGAGTTAAATGTCACGATTTTAATCAACGTCACAAAACACTGGTGCAGAAACTTAAAAAACAGGGCTATTCCACCAAGCGCCTACACTCAAAGTTTCTCAAATTTGGCGATACATATCGCATGCTGATAGCAAAATACGAACGTAGCGTGCAAGATCTATGGCGCTACGTTTCGTAAATTGTGTCTAATTCCGCATAACCCGGGGCTAGTGGCCGTATGAACCCATGTACTTCAAGAACCTCATGGTACTCATATGAACAGTCACATTCAAAGCGTGACTGAGATACATCATTCTTTAGATGACGACTTTACAACGAATATTATGGATTAAGAATACTGATCAGCGATACGGATTTGATATTTTTGGAACATCATGATATCTTGCCGGCATCATTGAAAACTGTTGACCGCTTCTCTCTTGCAGGAAACAAGCCTATGTTTTTGTATACTATGATTGTCTTTTTGAATTTAGTGCTAATACTGTTATATGGAAAATGGAATAGGTCTTTGGATTATGAACGCGGATATTCTCTAATGGACGACGGCTGGATTATGAATGACGGACTAGACGCTTGTAATTCAATAATTCAATAATTCGGCGTCGCCGTATATACAGTATTACTGCCCTGCGATAGACGCGCTGTGTTATTAGTAAGGCCAACGTGGTAATACATTCGGCACTGTCGACATATAGCAGTTGTGATATAGCAGTTGATCGTTTTGCCGCTCTTCGTTGGGAAACTAGTGTTCAATTTGGTGCGTGCTGTTAGATATATTTGTGGTATAGCCAGTATAACTAGTCAACATTTCTTGGGAATAGTGTATTTATCCTATTTATTTATTTGGTGTCGCCGTATATACAGTAGTATTGTTCTGTGATAAACGCGATGTGTTATTAGTAGTGGCATTTTGACCGTTCGTGGCCATTGGGTTGGTAAGAGCCGGATAAATTGACTCAGTTGCTTATTGAATGCAATTTGAACCTGGCAGGGTTATACAATTTTCACATATTTTTACTGGGTCATCATATAGAACTAGTATGTCGGGGAGATTCAAATTTTTATGGAAGTTTTTGTCCATTGTTACTCCAGGTGTTACTGTGTGGTGTTGTCTATGTGCTTCTGTATGATTGAATTGTATTGTTTCTGAGATTGACTTTTGTGTGAGATTTCTGCTATGTGTTAGTATCTATATATGGGTCTCGGGATTTGAGACTGAAGATTTTGCTGACCTTTATGAGGAACTTGTGGGAGGAATATAGTTGTGGGTTGATAGTAAATGCTCATATTATTCGCGGCCCAATGTAATTTGAGAACGGTTGAGTTTGGTATCTGATAACGTTTCCCCATTCTGATACAACGGAAACGTGTTTGTGTTTATTTCCAGATATTCCTCGAATGGTAGATTCCTAATTTGCATACGTTTATTTTTTCTTCTTTCTCGAATGGTCTGTGTCGCCAGAGACACAGCGACTGAATAGGTTGGCTGTCAACTTAAAAAAATCGCTTATTGGATTGATTTTGCCCACTAATTATTTTTGAGATGAGTATTTTGTTTGTCCTGAGTGCACCCTGGGTTTCTTTAGTGCCCTATTCATAATTAGTTGTAAATTGAAATAGTGCAAGATTAACAGAGAAGTTGCCACAACGCGTTGACTGTGTGATAACACGTGTTACACTTGTTCTAGAGATTAGTCTTGTTCTTTTTCTCTTTCGCTAATGGATATGGCTGATTAGGCACAATTGGTTTCACTGGGTGAAATGTACTGGTTTCCAAAAATGCGGATTCTTGGCGGAAACCAGTTGGAAACTGTAACACCCCATTTCCAGCCTGTTTCCGCAATGCGGAAACCAGTGGAAACAGGTGTTTTGGTTTCCGCCAAGAATCCGGTGCACGGAAATTGGACAGAAACCTGTTGTTAAATTTCCGCCCAGATTACGCTTCAGCGGAAACGGGTGGGAAACTGATGTTAGTTTCCGCTCTGTTTCCAATGCATCGGAAATGGACTGAAAACTGGCACTGGAGTTTCCGACCTGTTTCCGCTCGAGCAGAAACAGCTCGGAAACCAACGCGAGTTTCCCCCATGTTTCCAATCCAGCGGAAATAGACTGGAAACTGCTATTCAAGTTTCCAGCCGGTTTCCGCTTCAGCAGAAACAGATCAGAAACTGACCTAGGTTTCCGCCAAGATTCCGGTACATGGAAACTGGACAAAAACCTGTTGTTAAATTTCCACCCAGATTCCGCTCCAGCGGAAACTGGTCAGAAACTGATGTCAGTTTCCACTCTGTTTCCAATGCAGCAGAAATCGACTGGAAACTGGTATTGAAGTTTCCGACCTGCTTGTGAAACGGCTCGGATACCAACGCGAGTTTCCGCTCTGTTTCAAATCCAGCGGAAATGGACCGGAAACGGCTATCAAGTTTCTAGCCTGTTTCCGGTTGCGCAGAAACAGGTCGGAAACTGACATAGGTTTCCGCTAAGATTCCGGTGCACGGAGACTGGATGGAAAGCTGTCCTTAAATTTCCGCCCAGATTACGCTTCAGCGGAAACGGGTGGGAAACTGATGTTAGTTTCCGCTCTGTTTCCAATGCATCGGAAATGGACTGAAAACTGGTACTGAAGTTTCTGACCTGTTTCCGCTCGAGCAGAAACAGCTCGGAAACCAACGCGAGTTTCCCCCATGTTTCCAATCCAGCGGAAATAGACTGGAAACTGCTATTCAAGTTTCCAGCCGGTTTCCGCTTCAGCAGAAACAAATCGGAAACTGACCTAGGTTTCCGACAAGATTCCGGTACATGGAAACTGGACAAAAACCTGTTGTTAAATTTCCGCCCAGATTCCGCTTCAGCGGAAACTGGTCAGAAACTGATGTCAGTTTCCGCTCTTTTTCCAATGCAGCGGAAATGGACTGAAAACTGGTACTGAAGTTTCCAACCTGTTTCCTCTCCAACAGAAACAGCTCAGAAACCGACGCATGTTTCCGCTCTGTTTCCAATCCAGCAGAAATGGACTGGATACTGCTATTCAAGTTTTCCAACCTGTTTCCGCTTAAGCAGAAACAAGTCGGAAATTGACTCAGGATGCCATTTTCGACACGAGAGACGTTGGACTAATTAGGTAATTTTGTGGCTAAATTTGTTATGATACTGTCCTGTATATATGTATTTTAGTCCACTATCCCTGTAAACTTCCATCGTTTGCCAGAATAATTTCTTAAGCGACAGAACCAGGTGAGTAACCGATAAATTAAAATTTCATTTTCAGGTTTAGGCCTATCTGTTTTAGGGATGGGATATAGGAACGTTTGTAATTATTTGACACTGTTTGACCTCTAAATTACATGAGCTGTTGATTGCTGATAAATATTACACTTTATGAAAGGGAATGTACACTTTGCAGCCCAGTCGGATCAGCATAAGAAAATTTACATCATCAGGAAAAAAAATTACAAGTCGCAGTCTTTCGTTTTTGAGGCGCGCGAGTGTGATCACCAGCGCGCCTGATTTTATTCTCAGGGGCGTGATAAATCGCGCACGCTGAGAACGGTATAAAGGAAAAAAATCAACTCCTCTGGTTGTTGTTGTGAGTTGAACGGAGAACTCTTTTTTGTTTGTGGTAGATTTAGTGGCCTGCAGTCAATCGAAAATGCTAACTTGAACTCTAGTCCGGAATCCGTATTTCTCGTGGTTTTCAATATACTGCTCTAAATGACAATTTACGTCAATAACATTTCCTATCATACACATACATGATTATCTATAATCTAAACACAATTTGATTTCCATTAATTAAATCAGTTGTACCACATTACATTGATCGCATTCAACTTTATCAAAAATGTGTTTCGGTCCGTTTCCGAGTAAAGATTTGTAAGGCACCTTCACTCAGTTCCGCCCCCATTTTTGAAACGTACTCAAAATCCTACCGTCCTGTGGTGTGCCGGCACCTCAGAGCACGGCACGGCAGAGGACGGGCTATATATAGCATATGGGTCAATGCATGAATAGCCTACGAGAGCTCATGATCAGCACAGCTTGCTTCAGGGAGAGCTGGTCAGTCACCTATTACGTGATTCGTATCCAAGACCTTACCCGTCCTGTGAATCGGATTATAAAGGCGATCGTCTAGCCTCGCCAGGGTCCCTTTATTTAGGTGGTGTTAATAAATATATACCACTAATCTCCGTTATCCATAAGCAATTTGTTTCTTTATTTGAGTATTTATCTACTCCCCGTAGTTAGACCCAGAGAGACTGAGACTGTTAGCGCCTGCACAATTAAATAAAAAAACGGACAAGTGAAGTAAGTTTCACATTCTTTTTGCAGACCTTTTCCTAAAATATTGAAGGACACAATGAACACATTTGGATAGAATAAATACTCCCCGTAGTTAGAATCAGACCGAGACATAAAACATTTTTAAAAAAATCTAAGCAAGATGAAGCACTAAATTATATCAACAATTCAAAAGCATTTCATATCCAGGCTGCTGTCCCTGATGTGCCCCTGTGCGTTAATAAAACGTCTCCTGAAGTGCCCAATGGTCTCCTAGCCACGCAAGATTTATCCCCCTTATAGAATGTTCTCTGGTGTGCCGTGCTGTGATGTGCCGCTTGGTCGCGCCAGTATCCGTTCTGTGGTGTGCCGTTTTCCCCACTTGGAATTATATATTTTGCCTAGGACAATATACGGATAGGTCTTATTTTGGTATATTTTGCTGCACAAAATAATCGTTGTTATACAATTATATGTGGCAACGTATACATTTGATTTGATCACATACAATCAATTTTGAGGTAGATGAGACTTTTAGGGAGACTATAAGATTGTATGACTGGAGAAATCACAAATAGAATAGAATCGTTTATTTGCGTAAAAGTTGTGCTCATCAGAGCTAAAACGTAATCATACACACATATAAACATGATAAAACATATATAACTACAAACATCAGACAGCAGATAAAACATGCAAATATATAAAGGGTTTCCATTTACCCGAAATTAAAATATCCGTGAGTGAGGTGTATATATTTATATGTACATTAACCCAAGAGGCTGAAACAGTTGTAGACAAATTTTGCGATTGTTTTAGCCATGATAAAATTTGACCCAAATACGAATTACGGAGAAAATACCAATAAGAAGCTATATTCATTTAAGTTTATAGCCACTTATAATCGTAATCTATTGTAAATTAGCCAAGTCTTCACTAAATGTAATGAACGTAATCCGGTATAATTAATCAGGTCATTATTACTATGATCAGAGGTCTTGTGGAGCGTCAATCTGCCGGTTACGCGGTCAGCGGGAATCCAAACTGCATAAGCTGCCGTCTGAAGTGCCGAGTGTTCCCTGATGTGCCCCTGTGCGTTAATAAAACGTCCCTTGAAGTGCCCAGTGGTCTCCTAGCCACGCAAGATTTACCCCCCTTGTAGAACGTTCTCTGCCGTGCCGTGCTGTGGTGTGCCGCGTGCTCTGATGTGCCGTAAGATTTTGAACCCTGTTGCCATTTTTGATTTTGAACTATTGATGAAATTGAATTTATGAATTACGCAAATGAACTTTAATTTGGACTGAAATTGGATGATCCTTCTATACAATTTGTTATGGCCACCGGTAAAGGGAATAGTGTACAAATGGCAACTTTTTTAACGTGGAATACAGGCGGGTTGATCGACTATGACACTGAGAAGATCGATGGTCGAGAGATGGTCGTTCGCGTGGGTGTACTTCGTGTGCCAAACACGGAGACAGACTGAAAAACACTGTTAAAGGACAAGCCCTGAAAGATATTGACAGATACGTGAGTGGTACGTAACATTTATATGTAAATTCAAAACCTGCTGAATATGTACCGGTATGAAAATCGAAATAGTCCGCCATGGATCTGCCATAGTTTCTTTTATGATAGTTTGCTTACACGTATACATGTACATGTAACCTTTATGCATTTTAAGTAGGCCTAGTTCATATCATAGAAAATCGGATCCGTCCAGTCTGAGTTCAGTAAAAGTACATGTATGTTGACATTTTGAATATGATTAAAATTTTACTAGAGCAGCCATAATATCCAACAGGGTTCAAAATCTTACTCTGTCCTGAATGGCGAGGTCCTGTATGGCGAGCTCGCCACTGGGGACGGTCTTTGTTCTCCCCGACTCAGGTGGTCACGAGACGAGACTGCTCTACCACAGTGTGAGACCGATCTTTGTTTAGGGAATTCAGAGCGTCATAATGAATAAACATAGGAAAACAAATATTAAAAGCTAGGATTCATGAACCATATTCTCTTTCATATCGGGGCCGTACACGGTACTATTTTATGGAAATCCCGCCGGTTTGAGACACGGGGGATATTAAAAATATTAGGTATATAACTATATATAATATACATATTATATATAGTTATATACCTAATATTTTTAATATCCCCCGTGGTTTGAGATATGGAAATGCCGCCGGTTTGAGATACGTAGATTGCACATAGACCTTCATAAAATATAATGTTACCGATAGCTCGTATGGATTTGAGTCCTTGTAATTTGCTCGCAAACACGTTTGTTATTATTATTGTTTTAATTTCATCACCCATATAGCGGTACAGGACCCCGATCACATTTTCAGACCCACGTATGAATATAAATTCCCACCTGCGGTAAATTTAGAATTTACTATTGATGCAATGGGGAATTTTTGCTCTGGCCATGCATTCTTGTCATTTCTAATAATCCCTCACAATGTATTAAAATCCACAAGCCAACAAACTCTTACTGCTAGTATTTGAAAGATCATTGGGTGGAATATGCGGCAATGCTATACCAGAGAATAACTGAACAAGATGCCACATTTATTCAATCCATTCAGCCAGGAATACTCATAGAATTATTCAAGTTGCTTTCATAACAGTCACACTGGAATGGCTGCATAGTAAAATACATGATCTGTAAATGATAGCCACAATAGATATCTAGGAATTATGAACAATTAAACCGGTTCAGATTTTGAAGACATTAATTCCATTGTTCTTAGAAGGCCTTAGAATATAATACTTCCAATCAGGCTTTTCTCTAAATAATATTGTTAAGATAATTACTTTCGATTTGATATCTGATATAAAATTTGATGCACAAGCATAGATGGAAAACGTCTGTAGATAAACTGTTGTTACATAGCTTTCGAAAAACAGTGTCAAACACGAAGAAGTGGCATGCCGACTCCAACCACATGATCCAAGGGCGATAATTTTGTAATGCCCCCCAGACTGCGAAATCACGTGTTATTTATTCATGCAACGTTTGCCAAACGTATCCATAGTGTCTTGTGCTGATGTAATCTGTCTCCAGTTATAATCCTATCGCACATTACATGTAAACAGTCTCCAGTTATAATCCTATCATAGTTTATATGGAGCTGTTATACAACTACAAGCCATATAACAAAGACGTCCTCAGTGGCGAGGTCTTCCGTGGCGAGTTCGCCACCCAGGACGGTAAGATTTTGAACCTGTATAGTTATCAGTGACTTGAATTATCACATCATGACTAATGTACATAACATTTCACATCTCTATTTTTACGTCTTTAATAGAAATAAAACGCTAGCAGAAGTCAGACGAATGATACCCAGTCAGGTGTTCTTTCAATGAGAAAAAAACACAGGATGACTCTTTTCCTTTGGTTTTTAGATCGAGGAGCAATCCCGTGCATTGTTTGTTCAGACTGGAGTTTGGATGGCAGGCCTATATTATCTATATACGTAAGTCTTCTAATAATTCAATTACAGGAAGTGGATCTTTCAGGTTCATTCTTGAGAGAGCAGCAGCCCACTCAATTCGCCTCAGCAAAAGGAAATTGCTGAGGTGAATCATGTCGAGGCAGATTTGGTATGCCTCAGCAATTTTCAACATTATGATAAATGGTGAACATTTTGGCTGTGTGAAATTATTGCAGAGACAAATTTCTAAATTGAGATGGCTGGAGCAGACTATAGTAGGCAATCTTTAATGGTATGAACTTAAACCCTTTCTGTACCAGCTATTTGAGGCATTTCTAACTAGGAATATAATCGTGGTGTCATCCAGTAATTTAGACAACTTGCAACAGTTGGTCTGATTCGCGGAAAGCCCAAAATCTGAGCTTTCCAAAAATGTATAACATTGTGCTAAAAGTCCAGAAATCTATGTTCCCATGAATGAGAAATCTGCGACAATTCCTTGAATTATTTTCTACCAGTACTCAAGTACCGGTATGGTACAGAACGGGTTAAAGAATAGATAGAACTGAACAAAAGTAACCTGTTGCTAGTTAAATCTATATTTAAAAAAGCTGTTTTGAAGCCACTTCCGGTGACGGAAATAATTAGAATGTTTACTGTAGGTGTTTTCTTTCCGATCTGCTAAAGCCATGACACTACACAGATCAAATAATGATAATATTTTCATCAGATTTAATTGAAAAGTAATGCAGTTTACATAAATTCTATCCTTGTAAATTCTGTCATTGTACAACAGTAAGTACATGTGCAAGCAAGTAATGCAACCTAGTGCGGTGTCTGCTGGGGGGGGGGGTCTCGAAATAAAATACGGAATCCACTGATGGTCGGATTTCAGAAATTTTTTCCAGTGTACTTGATTCAAAACCATTTCCATTTCAGAATAAAAGCTTGTCATCGCTAGTTCTCAGGTTCTACTGAACGGATCTTTCTGAAGTTTGATACGCAGGATTCGCTTGGGGCTAGTTATGCAACATATGTCTTTCGACCTCATTTGCTTATCGAATATGGCTGCATGGTGGCCATCTTGGATTTTCTTGTTATCGCTAGTTCTCCGGACGTGCAGAATGGATCTTAAATCAAATTTGGTACACAGGTTCCCGTCAGAGTCTAGTTTTGCAACATATGTTTTTCGACCTCATTTGCATATGTAATATGGCTGTCTGACCGCCATCTTGTATTTCTGCACAAAGGCTTGTTCTCACTATAACTCTCAGGTTATACTGAAGAGTTCTTTCTCAAATGTGATACACAGGTTCTGCTGGGAGCCTAATCATGATTGCAACATATGTTTTTCAACCTGATTTGCATATTCAATATATGACTGCCTGGTGACCATCCTGGACTTTCTTGTTATGCCCCCCCTCTAACTAGTTTCTCCGCGTTTCGCATATATTTTCAAGAGTTATGGCCTTTTTTTCTTCAAATCTTTGTGAATTGGAACTTGTCCGGGCTGGATCTCGGTTAATATTGTATAGACAATTATGAAATTTGCAGGATATATGGTCAGTACCCTGTAGTTGTGCAGCGTGAAGTTTCTCCACATTTCGCCTATATTTTCAAGAGTTATGGCCCTTTTTTCTTCAAATCTTCGTGAATTGGGATTTGTAAGTCTGGATCTCGGTTAATATTGTATGAACAAGTATGAAATTTGCATGACATGTGGTCAGTGACCCATAGGTGTGCAGCGTGAAGTTACTCTGTTTTCAGTTATATTTTCAAGAGTTATGGCCCTTTGTTTAAACCTAAGTGAATGGGATATATTTATTTGTCCAAGCTGGTTCTCAGTCCATAACCGATTTGAACCAGGAAAATGGCTATATTATATGTTATTCTACATTCCAAAGCAGACAACATAGGTCTTGAAGTTGAAGTATGAAATTGCCCCAAAAACAGTGAATTGGGTGCAAAGTTCACTGATCGCTTCATAATTTCGCCACAATATACTCCCAATGAATGTAGGTCTCATAACCAGGTCACATTTTCGGATTTGGCGAAAGCCATGGCAACCATCTTGCATCGAAGCATTATGAGCTGCCATATATGACAATATTGTGCAGATATTATATATATAATTTCTTACAATATATGGTCATGTTGAACATAAATTACTTAAAATGCGATATTATATATGAATTGTTTCTCATATATGTAAGAAATCACAAAATATTTATTGTTCTTCACGGTATATAGTTTTCTCTAAAATATGCTTCTGTTTAAATAAAATATATTTGATAAATATATGAAAATATAGAATATATATACTTTGCAAATATATATAATTTTACAATATATGGCAGTAGGGTATGTTTAACGGAAGTTTGAAAAATACGCTAAACGGAAGTTGCGCGCGCTTTCGATACTGTATGTTGTGGCGAGTTTTTGATGACAAATTGCAGTGGAAATCCTGGCGAACTAAGCTGTCAGTGATGTGTGGATCAGCTCGTTGGGCAAATTCTCGCCGACCATTGTTTACAGATGTTGCTTCAACAAACAGCTACAATAGCAAGAAAACACCGATCCTGGTAAACCACATTTACGATCATACTAGAGCGCACATAATCAACTGGCCAAAGTTTGTCAACATTTATAATATAATTATGAGTATCAATACCTAGCAGATTATTTTTCAAAATGTATCCATTTGGAGAAAACTTTTTCCGGTAATTTTTTGAACTAGAAATTTTATCGTATTCCCCCCGTCAGGGTTCGACGGTTAGAATGAGCTATAGAAAGATAAGTGCATGAGAATGAGAGGATTTGAAAGAAGGAAATGTTAGGTGATACTTTTGCAGGTATGGGAAAAGAAGAGGGCCCCTATAGGTTTGTGTAGAGTGTGAAGAGGGTATATTATATTGTTTTATAAGAATTTGATATTCCACGGTGTCTATGTGACACTGACAAGAGGGGTCATGTGTAGGGTGGCTTGGGGGAGACTGGTTGAATGGCGTGTTCGCACGACCAGTGCGAAGGAGTGCCCAAGCTGTGATGGCGTGACGAGATAGTGTTCTTTTAGGTTGTATCCAGGTAGGTGAAGACGCCAAACGCAATGGTCTGATTTTAATTATACCGTAGGCCTGTTTGTCCGGGATCGATTCCGTATCTTTGATCTAAATTAACTATGTGGTATCGCAACGATGACGTGTCCTGTTCTTTTGTAATCGGTAACAGGATATAATACAGATAGTGTCCCAGTTTCCCAGAGGTCGCTCCAAATTCATCTTCACGTTTCAAGTTAAATACTAAAAAAAAAACGTTCCGTCATTTACCTTGACCTAATGAATAGAGTGAATTGTTAAAACCGTGATACTTATTGTTCCATCACGTGATGTCATATAGCAATCAAGATAGGAGGCAGGGATTTTCTTTGATGTCCGTGTGATTTCCAAATATGGCAAGTGGTGATGGTATTGATGTTAATTTCTTTCGAATAGCCAGCTGCACTTCTCCTAATATAGACCACAGAATATTTATATAGCTATGACATCACCAAACCCGTATTTTGATCAGATAATGTGTTATGTTTAGCCTTGGCAACACGTGTAGTGTTCGACTTGGATATGCGAAGATGCCGCGCATTGAGAGATAATAGGTCGGTGGGGGAGGGTCGAGGGAGGGGGGTATCCCCCCCCCCCCCCCCGTCGCAGAGCGAAAATAAAAATGGAATTTGACATGCATCTAATGAAATAAACAATTATGCTCCCTGGATCAGTGTAGAGTACTATATCGAGGATTCTTGAAAATCACATCAACAACAATAAAGCCGAATGACAAACTTCATGTATCAATACTGTTTTGTGTTCATTCTTTGTGGAAATTTCATTACCTATATGTCAATCCGTCTTTCTCTCATGTCCCTAAATTTGTCTATTAAGAAGTTCCATGCCTCCTCACTGAAAGTTTCCGATCCCACAATATTGTCATAAATTTTACAGGGCATGCAATATCAGTATCTTGTCATTTGCAGAGCTTTATTAGAAGCCTAGGCCTGACAGCCAGAATATGATGTCAACTTTTCCATCCACTTCCTCATGAATCATCAGTATTGCATAGCCTGGCGTTATAGACCATTTCTATTTAGTTTTCACTCTGACTCACCTTTATAAAACTTTTGATTTTTACAGAATGTTGTTGAGAAGTACAGAATAAGACGAGCAAGTAACATTCCCCTTGGTGATCCTGACATCTGTTTACCCTGATAGACCAATAAGCGAAGAGAGGCGCTATAAAGATGTTATCCTGCAGGTGCCAGTTGCTCCAAGTGAAGTGAAAATGATTACTTGGACTTCAGTGAACACGGGAAAATATTACAAAGTGAAAGGACCACTAGAAATATCAATCTCGAATCCAGAGTCATCCGGTCCTGTTCTCCCTACAGACTCTGGTTGCACGTCAGCATTACAGCTTCCCATTGGATAATGCACGAACGCATAGAACGTGGAACATAACGTACACGTATCTGTGGAGATCATGCATGTGACCCGACGTCACACAGGTGACGCGTTTGAGACGTGACGTCGCCTGTTTGTATTGTTACGATTAATTTTCGAATATGACGTTATGTCGGTGTTGTTGTTGTTTGACATTTCGCAAAGGATCACGGGACCAAGAATCTTGGCAAATCGAACGACCGTGTTACCAGGGGTCAGACATGTCAGATGAAGTGCGGCCATTTTCCTGCGACGGAAGCGACCCCTGGTGGCGAGGTTGTAGAAATATGAAACTGGAATAACCTACGAACAGAGATGGATTACATGTACATGTGTATATTGAATTGCAGCTGTGTATACAAGTACAGTGGTTTGCCTGCAATTCTTTGCTACAGTGCAAAACCAGTAATACTGTAGCAATCTTAGTAACTAAAAAAATCTGAGCAGCTGTGTAATGAGATAGGTCTCTCACCCAGATCTTGTACGGCTACTATTTACTCCGCCTTCAGGAAGTTTGTTCTTGATATGTCCTACATGTAAACTGTGGCAACAAAGCTTAAGGGTACCACCGTTTCATGTTACACCCATGTTGTGTTTGATGGACTGAAAATTACACTTGTTCATGGACTGTTTTATTAAAGTATTTGGTTTAATTTGTTTACATTCGAGTAGAATGGCGCCAGAATCATCCATTGTTAACTTGTTGGTGTGACATCTTATTCTCCAATCATGGCAATGCACTGATATTTCAGGATCAAAGAACTGTATACCAATCTGAATGTAAATATATATTGAACATTTTACCACTGACTTTTCTTTTGTATAAACTAACATAAGTTGAATATAATAGTCTTCTGTTAGTTTCCACTCCATTTCCGCCTGTAATCCAGTTAATTTTTTATTACCCCTTGGGCAGATTCTGCCCGAGCGGTATTGTCGTTGCCTCCGTCGTCTGTCCGTCCGTCCATCCGTCTGTCCGTCTGTCCATCATATCATTGTAAACACATTATCTCAAAAAGTCCTTCACTTACAACAATGAAACTTCATACAGTTGTTTAATACAGCCAGTACCAGAAGCCTATTGAAAGTCGGTGCCATTGGATGTGTTTTTCAGGAGTTATGCCCCTTTATACATGTCTGTTGGTCCATATCCTTGTGAACACATTATCTCAAAAAGTCCTTCACTCACAACAATGAAACTTCATACAGTTGTTTAATACAACCAGTACCAGAAGCCTATTGAAAGTCGGTGCCATTGAATGTGTTTTTCAGGAGTTATGCCCCTTTATACATGTCTGCCTGTTTTTATCCTTGTAAACATATCTCAAAAAGTCCTTCACTCACAACAGTGAAACTTCATACAGTTGTTTAATACAGCCAGTACCAGAAGTCTATTGAAAGTCTGTGCCATGGGATGTGTTTTTCAGGAGTTCATACAAACCTGTGTGGATTGCTGTGAATAGACAGTAATCGTTCGACTACATCTACTATAGGTAATCACTGCTCTATTGCTATATTGTTTTGTCTATGATCTATATCATACAGGTAAAATTATGCCCACCCCAAATATGTGAGTTGTTGGGGTCAGAAACATTATTTCCACAATTGCTCTGGGCCCGGCCCGAGGGGTCCCGATGGCGACTGCCACATGTGTAGAAAAGGGCACGGAAACTGGATGGAAACCTGCTGGAAAATTGTAGTTCTTCACCTGTTTCTGCTGTGTTTCCGCGTCGTTTCCAGTACAGAAACCAGCAGAGCGTTACGGTTTCCAACCAGTTTCCGCCTATAAACCAGTTGGTTTCCTGCGGAATCTTGGCGGAAACTGGTTGGAAACTGTAACAAGTTCATATTGCACACCCTGGATTCCGCTCCATTTCCGCATTGGCACACATCAGTTTACGTAAGGTTTCCATCTTGCTTCTGACCAGTTTACAATTTGGAAACTTGGTCAGAAACAAGGCGGAAACTGGTTGGAAACCTTTTAAGCATGGTCTGTTTCCAACCGGTTTCCGCTTATTTTCCGCACCGCTCTATTCAGGTATTTCATGTTTCCAGCCTGTTTCCGCTCTGTTTCTATTGCGGAAACCAACAGAGTGTTACAGTTTCCAACCAGTTTCAATCCTGATTCCGGCCCACTTTCCAGATAATTTCCGCTGTGGAATCTTGGCGGAAACAGCTTGGGAACTGTAACACGTCCACTATTCCGCACCTCCGGAATCCTGGGTTCCGCTCAGTTTCCGCTTGGCATGCTCCATGGTTTCCGCCCAGTTTCTGTCTTGTTTCTGTCCAGTTTACAATTTGAAAACTTAGTCGGAAACTAGGCTGAAACTAGTTGGAAACCTTTTAAGCATGGTCTGTTTCCAACCTGTTTCCGCTTATTTTCCGCACAGCTCTATTTGGATATTTCATATTTCCAGCCCGTTTCCGCACTGTTTCCAGTGCGGAAACCAGCAGAGTGTTACAGTTTCCAACCGGTTTCAATCCTGTTTCCGGCCCAGATTCCGCATAATTTCCGCTGCGGAATCTTGGCGGAAACAGCTTGGAAACTGTAACACGTCCACTATTCCGCACCTCCGGAATCCTGGGTTCCGCTCAGTTTCCGCTTGGGGTGCTCCATGGTTTCCGCCCAGTTTCTGTCTTGTTTCTGTCCAGTTTACAATTTGGAAACTTAGTCGGAAAGTAGGCGGAAACTGGTTGGAAACCTTTTAAGGACGGTCTGTTTCCAACCTGTTTCCGCTTATTTTCCGCACAGCTGTATTTGGATTTTTCATATTTCCAGCCAGTTTCCGCGCTGTTTCCAGTGCGGAAACCAGCAGAGTGTTACAGTTTCCAACCGGTTTCAATCCTGTTTCCGGCCCAGATTCCGCATAATTTCCGCTGCGGAATCTTGGCGGAAACAGCTTGGAAACTGTAACACGTCCACTATTCCGCACCTCCGGAATCCTGGGTTCCGCTCAGTTTCCGCTTGGCATGCTCCATGGTTTCCGCCCAGTTTCTGTCTTGTTTCTGTCCAGTTTACAATTTGGAAACTTAGTCGAAAAGTAGGCGGAAACTGGTTGGAAACCTTTTAAGGACGGTCTGTTTCCAACCTGTTTCCGCTTATTTTCCGCACAGCTGTTTTTGGATTTTTCATATTTTCAGCCAGTTTCCGCGCTGTTTCCAGTGCGGAAACCAGCAGAGTGTTACAGTTTCCAACCGGTTTCAATCCTGTTTCCGGCCCAGATTCCGCATAATTTCCGCTGCGGAATCTTGGCGGAAACAGCTTGGAAAGTGTAACACGTTCACTATTCCGCACCTCCGGAATCCTGGGTTCCGCTCAGTTTCCGCTTGGGGTGCTCCATGGTTTCCGTGCAGTTTCCATCTTGTATCTGTCCAGTTTACAATTTGGAAACTATGCGGAAACTGAACGGAAACTGGATGGAATCCGGTTGTTTCCACCCAGTTTCTGCCCTGTTTCCGAATTCGGAAACTGGCACATTTCACCCAGTGTTTGGTTCATAAAAGTGTTTCATCATTTTGAACTCGAGCCTGCACATGTTTAGATATTTGTTTTTCATTCACTGAATGTGAGTAGTTGACACTGCGTTTCATTTTTCGTGTCCAATTTGGTATTCTCTATGGGACATACCAATGTGGGCTGTCTTTCATTTATTTCAGTGAGCTTCTGGAGAGGAAACTCACTGAAAGTCTTTGATATATTTGAAGTTATTTGATTAGATTTTGATTTGGTATTGCTTATTCTTTTGACTTGTTTTTAAATACCGTATATCATTCCACTAAAACATGGCAGATTTAGGGCCCATTGATGTGTCAGTGGCTACAGAGGAAGCACTGCAAAAATTGAAAGGGGTGGGGAGTAGTCGAGATGCACGTGTGGTAGCCTTGCAGGAAGAGGACAGGTTGCTTAGTTTTAAGGATTTTATGCAGGCGACTCAGTTTAGTGTCGGGCATATAGCCGATCTAGTGTTAGAGGGGCAGGTAATAGGTTTAGACTTGTCGGGAAGTCCGGAATACATTAATGCTTTAGTTGATCGTCGTTTAGAAGAAATGATTGAATTATGGAAAGTTGGAATAACTGCCCAAGTGAATGCGTTGGATGTAGAAATGGGCCAGTTGCATGATAACATCAAGGCATATGAGATTCATTTAGGCCAATTGGATGAAAAGATAGATAATTATATACGCCAATTGAGTCAATTGGACAACAATTAGGTCACCAAATAGTTAAACAAATAGGTCAAATTGATGGTAAGGTGGAGCAAGTTGATGGTAAGATGGAGCAAGTGGGTTTAGATATGAGGACTGTTGATGCATTGCTTAGTACTCCAAGCAGGGAAGGGTCAGAGATTTCATCACATGGGACGTCTGAACAGACAACGGGGGGCGCTGGTCAGGCGGACCCAACACATGTTGTTGTGAATAATAGACCTGAACAATTGGTTGAGGGTGGGGGACAGACTCCAAATCAATTGAAATGAACTCCATGATCAAGTGAATGCATTAGCTGCTCTTCCCGACGCCTCATGTCCACTAGATCTAAATGGAACAACAGGACTGGACGCTGGTCTGGCGTTTCCAGATGACACTAGGGATGTAGATAATGTATTCCATCAGTCCCCGCTCAGTGGTGAAACTTTAGCTCCGAACTCCCAATTGCCAGTAACTAGGAATGGATTGTTATTAGACAATGCTATGGTAGGGGGGCAATATCTCCAAGGGGATATAGATAATGGGATTCTGGCCGATGTGTCCGCTACTGATACCGAGGGGGAGGTTGAGGCCTCTCCTAGTAAATGTAGCGGATGCTCGTCCAGATCGAGATCAACCGAACGACATATATCCCGAGAACGCTACCGTAGCCAAAGCCCCCGGCTTCCCAAGACTTTTCAGTGTTTTCAGGAATCAGAGGGGACTGGGTTCCATTAAGGGTTAAATTTGAGTTGAAAGCTGAAAGTAGAGAGTGGAATGAAGACCAGTGTCTTAACCCTATCTGGCCTGGGGGGGGGCATTATGGCCCCCCTACCAAACTTTCTGCACTATCTCCGGAACGGCAAAAAATGGAGAGCTGAAACTTCGTGACTTTATAGTTTGTCTTATTGGGGTTATTTTGAGCCTATTTGCATAACCCCCGAGCAGAAGATCATGGGTAAATTCAAGATGGCGACCACGTGGGGTACCGGAAAAATGATATTTCTTTAAAATTTCTGCTTTTCTGCGATGAAAAGTGGAAAAAAACTATTTTATTTCATATCACATTAATATTTGCTAATTTTTCATGCAGTTTTTGTGAAAAAATAAAAAATTCGGAAAATTTGACCGAAAAATTGTCCAAAAAATGTTGTTTTTGGAAATGACGTCACTGTGACGTCATCAAAGCGGCCATCTTGGATTTTTTTCTCCATTTTCTGGTAGAGCTTGCCCCAAGGGTATAGTGTAATATGTTTCAGTCCCCTAGCTCAAGGGGTAAGAAAAATAATTAGGGGGGGGGGAATTTCAGCCCCTCCCCCCAGGCCTGGACAGGTCCCAAAAAGCCCAGGCCAGATAGGGTTAAGAAGTTAACAGACTGTATTTATGGCGATGCCATGGTGTTTTGCAGCTATCAATCGGAGGCAGTCAAAACCTCGTTTGATATGCTCCTCAAAGCAATGGAATGCCATTATAACAGTAGGGAACCTCCGCGTGCAGTTAGGCAGCGTTTACAGGCTCTTAAGTGCAGGGTCCCGAGGATACTTTAGAGAAGTTTGCTTTCAGATGCGCTAGGTTGGCAAGGAACGGGTATCCGAATGCACCGGAAAAGATTATCGAGTCAGTAGCGGTGGAACATTTCTCAGGGGGTGTAGGGAAATACAGGCCGTGAGATTTGCTATGGAAAAGAGCCCCGCAACAATCTCGGAAGCCTTGAGTTATGTGAACTCCTCCCGATATAATCTGAGAGACTTGGGTTTTCAGACGGTCACAAGTAGGACTGTTAATGTTTATTTAGTGGGGGAGGCTTTTCCTGATGCTTGTAAGGCAGAAGGGGAAGGTATAAATAAGAGGTCCCTTCGCCGTCGGTCATCGCGACCCTTCCGTCCATCGCGACTGTTACTCGTGCCGTAAACCCGGCCACGTAAGCCGTTTTTGTCCTCGTAGACATGGTTTAGATGGGTGGGCTGAATTAGCAACTGCAAATGGCGGTGTGGGGTCGTCCACAGGGGACGAGGCAGGTGTTACTGAACTTACTGCAGCAGTTAGAGATGTTACTCTGTCTCGTTCCCAGGGGTGGGCGATGTCCATTCCAGTGAAGGTTGGGTCTGTGCCGGTAACTGCTGTGGTAGACACGGCCGCCCAAGTCACCGTCATGAGTGAACATTTATTTGCTAGATTGGGTCTCCAGGGGTTGTCGTCTTCGCCTATTCGGTTGACTGGTGCATTTCGAGGAATGACCAGTATGGGAATGCTAGTTCGGCAGGTCTCATTATCCATCTCCGATTTTCACTGTACTGGAAATATAGTGGTGGCACCCTTGGTTGACGACCTGTTGCTAGGCTCCGATTTCCTGTCAGCCTATGGATGTGTTGTAGATTTTAGAGATAAAGCCTTGGTTATTGGGGACACCAAGGTTTTTGCAGTTTGAATTTTTATGGAATGGGTGACTTGTTGAATGTGGGCTCCATTCCACTCTGCCAGTAACTGATAAATGGTGAAGTTAGTTGATGGGCCGTTGGTGACGCATTTTGTGTATGCCTCTGAAGAGATGTAGTATAGTGTCAGCTTGGTGGAGATATATGGATGTGTGCCATCACGTGTATGCAGTGATGGATGTATTGTATTTGGTTTTGATTTTCTACGTGAAATTATCCTTTTTGGAGGTTGATTTGGTTTTTGTTGTACAGGATGTTTGTTTGAGGCATTGTGGAATTGAGAAAAAAATATAAAATTCTAGACTCAAATCGTTGGTAATGTGTTCTGTAATGTAATGTGTATTTTGAAACTATTGTTCGAGAATTATGGTGTGTGTTGGAGAACTTTGGTGCGTGTTCGCGAGTTGGGTGTTCGAAAATTATGATGTGTGCTGCGGCGTTTATCGTGTAGTGTGCTATGGGAGAATATGATGCGTTGTGGTGAACCAGGTGTGTTTATGTAATCTGTGTGAGGAAACCGGGTGCTGGACGCCTGGGTTCGATGGTTGCTGTGTGATTAGAGAATTTCTGTGTGTGAAGATTCTGTGTGGTAGATATACGCGTCACTCGCGTTTCTATGTGACTTCTGTTGAGATTATATAACTGTGTGTTCTTTGTGGGTGTTTCTGTGTGTGTTAAGCTATGTGACCCGTTCGTAGAAGTCTGTGGTGAAGTTAATATATGGAGTAACTTGGAGAAGATACAGTATGAGAATATGTATAGTGTGGGTAGCCATGTCGAGGACCTGGGGTTGAGTAAGAGGTCCCTCTTCATCCCATGCCTTCGCCATGAAGCCCTGATGGGAGTAGTACGCGTTATGATTTTTTGTGAATCCGGTGGGGCAGGATAGCCACCACTCGAGGAGTGAATACATGCGTCATTATTCGATTATAGTCTCAACCCTCTTCTAGTTATGAGCTCAATGATTGTGTGAGTGTGAGCTTGATATCTGTGGAGGTGTAGCAATTATGGTTATGTTCTCTCTGGTGGGGTAGCCGTTTGCGAGGGTGTATGCACATTGGGATCAGTGGGTGTGTGGTGCGCACACACGTTTCTGGCTCTTCGTGAGTACGCCCTTGAAGGCCCCTTTCACTCGAAATTGTTGGCTGCTGACGAAGGCGAGCCTTGAAATTATTAGGGGAGGGAGAATGGGGAGCTCAATATGTAGTCTGGACAGCCAGTAGTTTAGAGGCTTGTTCCAGTAGTGGATTGTATGACGGACTGGTGCTTATTGCGGCCATGTAGCCGGTAGGCTGGCCTGTCAATTTATAGTCTGGATACCAGTCGTGGGCTGGATGATGTTCTCGTATTTATTGCGGCCATATAGCTGGTAGGCTGGCCTGCAGATTATATTTTTAAGAATTAAAGTGAGCAGTCTCATGCGGCTGATTGTATTTATTGGGGCCGTAAAGCTGGTAGGCTGGCCCGCCGATTATATTTTTGAGAAATAAAGTGATCAGTCCCCTGAGACTGACCATTCGAGCGAAATTTTTAGTAGGTTTGGGTGTAATTATAGACAGTCTGGTAATGAGACTTGACTAGTGGGATGGTTGCCATTTTATTGAAGTTGGGTGCTTTTACGGAGCAGTGTACTTTTGTACACATGTGCTATAACATGGATAATTCACGTCTCTCTCTCTATTTTAGTAATTCTTGGCAGCGCTGGAACGGCGATTGCCTGGGATAGGGAAGGGTTCTAGCAAGGCGAAGTAAGATCTTCGCCAAAAAGAAAACGGGGAGGGGTGTTGCAGAGGTAGCTTTACGCTCGGAGCTGTTGATCCCTGATATGCCAGGAGATTGCATCATCCGGGTTAATTCCTCCGAACCCACTCAAACCGGTTTTGGCCCGAAGCTTGAACTTCGGGAATCTTCGTGCATGCTCTGAGATTGCCAGATGAGGGTGGGATTTCATAGATATAAGACGTACACTAAGAATTCGGGTTGGAATGGAGGGAGGATTTTAAAGGGAGATATTTTAGCTCTCTATCGTTCTGGGTGTTGCTAGGCGGGGCACACCTCTCTACGACACACACCTGTTTCTACACCCATTTTGTCTGATCATTTAGTATATCATTTAGTAATCTATAGTGGTTGTCTACCTCCAAATTCAGTGTCAGTTCACGCCGCCAAATTCAGTGTCGGACATCTATAAGTGCATGATTTTATCAAATAATGTTTATTGGGAAGAACACGCAAAAATGCGAACGATTCACAGTTCCTGTCTTGTATGCTTGAAGCAGGGAGAGTAACATATTTTTATACTTATTTCCGTAAACTTTATTTGATATATTCAATACATCACGAGAAATGTTCTTTCAAAGTTTGTTGGTTGTTGGTGCGAATTATCTGCCGGGATCGCTAGCGGGAAAATAGAACGCTTGCAATTTGCGCAAACAATTTGTGTTGATGTGAAACAAACTATATTTTTTATAACAGCATTTTCGTTATTTTTGGATTAGACTATCTTAGAATAGCACAAATTCTAATGCTGAAAGATCGGTTGCGTCCCGTGGTGGATTCCAACCAGCTACCTCAGAGTCAGGCACCTAATCACCAGCACTGTATGTCGGCGATCTAAGCCACTCGGCCAACGGGCCTCCCACAAAATAGGAGGTAGCAGACCGGTAGTCTTGAAAGCGAACATACAGTACCCCTCTGATGATCGTAATGTCACAGCTCTCACAGCTGAATAGGAAGATATATTTTTGTCATTTAGAACGTGATCGTATAACAGTATTTTCGTTATTTTGGGATTACACTATCTTAGAATAGCACAAATTCTAGTGCTGAGTCCCGTGCGGGATTCGAACCAGCGACCCCAGATTCAGGCACCTAATCACCAGCACAGTATGTCGGCGATCTAATTTCATATTTTTTATGTAGTTGGGATATATTCTCTCGACAGTTTTATATTTCTTCACAGTGTGTTAGTATTATGTATGAGAAATAATTGCATTTCCGGTTTCACGACTGTCGAAAAATATGTAACTTTGTTCATTTATTGAACAGATTTGCAATCGATTTTAGGGCTTTGCAACATTTTTTTATGACTAATGGAAATCACTGTGTAAATCATAAGTACATTTTTTATGAATAATGGAAATTACTGTGTAAATCATAAGTATAGTTTGAAAAGTGCTGTATGAAGTTAAAATGCGACTTTGCTTAGCCTAAATGATAGAAAAAAAGCTTTGAAAAATAAACAAAATAGTGGTTTGGAAGCGATGCCTGTATGCAGCTGAAGTGGAGAAAGCTGGCATACAGTCACGTCTGACGACGACACGCAATATGTCGTTTCTCCTAGAGCGAACCGCCAACTCGCCGGGCGATCCAAGCGGTAGGCCCCTACGCCTGGCCGAGATTGTTACCTCTGCAGGTGTTGTTTTAGCGGGCGTCAGCTAATCAACAAGTGTCTGGTTCTTATCATTGCTTATCCAGGCACGAGGAACATACATTCGAAGACATTAAGCCGATCACCAGCTCCTTTATTTTATGGTCCCTGGTGTACTCCACAAAGAGATTATTATAGTGTTTTGTTTGTGCATCACGTACGGTATATCTAATGCTATGACAATTTCCTTTAAATTCAATACATTGTACAGTTATCTGGTATCTATGAGGCGCCGTTTGTGACAATATTGTCAACGACAAATATATAGAGTTAACACCAAAATATAAAGTCGCCGTTTGTGACAATATTGTCAACGATAAATATATAGAGGTGAAACCAAAATATAAAGGCGCCGTTTGTGACAATATTGTCAAACACAAATATATAGTTAAAACCTTTGTAAATATATATAAAACGATATAAATAGGGCCTATATATAAAGTTATTTTTTTTAAAAGTTTTATAAATATTTTTTGAACATAAATAACGATAGGAAGTTAAGACGTTAAATTTAACGTAAATATAAAGAACACGAACTTGTAAAGTGTACATGTAAACCGGATATGCCCAAAGGAAGCTGCGCAATCGATGTGCGCGCGAGTAATACTGATTAATCAAAACTGCAACTGGGTTCTGAAGCGAAACTATGACAGCGGTGAAAGCCACTCGCATGTCACAGATGTGTCGAATCAAACAATAAGATCATGTACCTGAACATATTTCAGTTCACTGCCATAGTGATTTAGTAAAGGCCTATTCCAATTTTCAACAATTACTGTTATCATTTACAATCGTACTTCAGAGTTATCACATCAATTAGATATAAATACATCTACTTATAAATCACTATGAGGTATCCTAGCCTGCAGCCAATATCAAGGCCTGCCCCTTTGATGTTCAATCTGCGATTCCGTCGGCCAAGTCGCTGGTTGCTATTTGCCGCATAGAAACATCAACAGAAGTTGAAATAAAACATGAAAATAACGATATATTAATTATGCGCAACACAAATATTAGGCAATTTGAAATCATACTGAATATGAGCATATTTCATTGACTAGAATATGACCATTCATAGCCTAGTTATAGGATTTGGAATTATATTGTCGTTTTGTATATTTTATCGTTTTTCGATAATTTCCGCATTTCCAAACAAGACAAAAATTAGCAGGGAATTTGGTATAAGTACAGCGAATGGGAAACTAATGGCTCATGAGGAACACTACATTGGCCTTTTTTCACTTTTGCGCTGCCTCGAAGCTGTTACTAGTAACTGAGGAATCAGTCGAAGCCGTTTTACCCCTGCGTGCTAATCGCTAATTGATCTTCAATACGTGTGTATTGAAGAGCACTTCTGGCCCGATGGGTTCTTGATGGGCATCGGTGTTAACCCTATTATATACGGTGACGAGTGAGTGAATAGGGTTTAACGTCGCTTTCAACATTTTTTCAGCTATATCACGACGGGGAAGGGAAGGGAGGGGAGTGGAAGGGGCGGGGGTATACCTACTTGTAACAGAGCAGATCTAATGTTGACATTTTATACTGCTGTCCCACTGAAATATCATGCCGTAGGCAGACATGACACCCCACTCAGTCACGTTATACTGACACCGAGCGAACCAGTCCTTGTTCTATCCTCTCAATACTGAGCGTGAGCGAGGAAGCAACAAGTTTCATTTTTCAAGTCTTTGGTATGACCCGGCCAGGGATTGAACCCAGTAATTACCGCTTACGAATATCAACAGTTCATTTTATTCAAATTACGTTATACTAACTTAAAACCTAAAAAGTTTGAGATCAAGTAAGCGTATCATGCTATAATAAATGATCTCGTTAATGAAAACGAGGAACGGTGAACGCAACAGTACAATCCACACTGGTGGTTCCCACAGTAGGTGCCATTGTTCTTTCATAATTTGAGAACGGTACGTTTGAGGATACAAGCATTGTGCAACCGGTTCCTCATGAGCCATTAGTTTCCACATTCGCTGTACTTATACCAAATTCCCTGCTAATTTTTGTCTTGTTTGGAAATGCGGAAATTATCGAAAAACGATAAATGATACAAAACGACAATATAATTCCAAATCCTGTAACTAGGCTATGAATGGTCATATTCTAGTCAATGAAATATGCTCATATTCAGTATGATTTCAAATTGCCTAATATTTGTGTTACGCATAATTAATATATCGTTATTTTCATGTTTTATTTCAACTTCTGTTGATGTTTCTATGCGGCAAATAGCAACCAGCGACTTGGCCGACGGAATCGCAGATTGAACATCAAAGGGGCAGGCCGTGATATTGGCTGCAGGCTAGGATACCTTATGGTGATTTATAAGTAGATGTATTTATATCTAATTGATGTGATAACTCTGAAGTACGATTGTAAATGATAACAGTAATTGTTGAAAATTGGAATAGGCCTTTACTAAATCACTATGGCAGTGAACTGATATATGTTCAGGTACGTGATCTTATTGTTTGATTCGACACATCTGTGACATGCGAGTGGCTTTCACCGCTGTCATAGTTTCGCTTCAGAACCCAGTTGCAGTTTTGATTAACCAGTATTACTCGCGCGCACATCGATTGCGCAGCTTCCTTTGGGCATATCCGGTTTACATGTACACTTTACAAGTTCGTGTACTTTATATTTACGTTAAATTTAACGTCTTAACTTCCTATCGTTATTTATGTTCAAAAAATATTTATAAAAATTTAAAAAAAAATAACTTTATATATAGGCCCTATTTATATCGTTTTATATATATTTACAAAGGTTTTAACTATATATTTGTGTTTGACAATATTGTCACAAACGGCGACTTTATATTTTGGTTTCACCTCTATATATTTGTCGTTGACAATATTGTCACAAACGGCGACTTTATATTTTGGTTTTAACTCTATATATTTGTCGTTGACAATATTGTCACAAACGGCGCCTCATAGGTATCAGTAGACGTAAAATATAACTTGTGTGGGTGGCATGAAGCTGGGAATTAGCAAATAAAGACGTTCTTATTGACAAGCACTTTTTGCATAAATTATTAACCGACCACGTGCATGTTCCGTTACAAAAACCCACAAAATTAGTCACAAAAAAGTCAATAAAATTCAAACCTATTTTGCATAGTATTGTAAATAAAAATTGCTAAATGGAAATTTAGTGTTTACAGTATTGGGAATATATTAAATTCAAATGTAATTGCTAAACTGCAGGTTTGCATCACATACCTATGAAATAGTTCAAATTGAACAAATGAATTGCGATGATAACATTGTGCATTTGAATCACTTTAACGTGTAGCTATCGTAATTTTGGATGTGGTGGCTGAATGCAGTTCTTCGTCATATATCTATCAAATCATAGCAAATACAGCCATCAAAAACAAACATTCCATATATACATTTACAATATTGTAAATGAACTGTAATGTGTGAAATATTTTCATACGTAGCTACAATTATATCAAATTAATCCGTAATATTCGCAGTACATTCACACATGTATGGGGAAGAGGTAAATATAAGTATTCCCTTTGAAATGATTTAATATGTACATAATAGCATAGCAAATAAAAGTGTAGTATACCCCATACATTTAAACATCTATGGGGTAGATGTAAATATAAATATTTTTTAAAATGATTTAATATGTACCTACCAGTATAGCAAATACAATTGCAATATACACCAATTTGTTGCGCATCTGTGAAATAAATGTGAATATAAGTATTCTTTTTCAAACGGTTTCATATATAGCTACCGGCTTAGCAAATTTAATGGATTTATGCACAAACATTCACACATCTAGAGAATAGTTGTAAATATAAACATTTTATTTGCATTGTTTTGAGATATAGATGCCATAGTTCGGAATTTACGGTTAAGTTTCATATTATTTGCCATATATATCACGCCATGGTCAATATAACTACAACAATTCACATATATTCACTGCAGGTTTGGAAGTGGCTAAATATAACTGATAGATTTGCATTCGGGTCACTACAATAGCGAATATATTCAAATATTTGAGATTTATTTGCAAACAATTATCGTGCGTTGTATATCTATCAAAATTAGGGACTCTCCAAGGTACGACATGCACAACAAATGTATCCAAAGGAAACCTTAAATATATTGTAAATGTGTGTAAAATGTATGGCAAACACCAAGATTCGACATAGGCCATGGAACCATTTAACTCTAAAAACATTTACTACAGTGGTGAATTTGGGGCTGTCAATCATACAGAATACATGAACTACATTCTTAAATATAACATCAAATATGGAAATCCAATTGTATGAGCCCTACCTCTCCGATCACATCGACGTATACGTTAAATGAAAGCCAATGCTACTTATAATTGCAAGCGTAAAACTTAGTGTTCAAATGATTGGAAATAAAACCGTTATATTCACCTTACATGCTAACCGTGCATTAAATATAATTGAAATGACGTTTTTATGTAGTGGACTGAGATACGTCTCATTTGAATAAGAATCATGGTCATTGATTAGGATTTTATGTATAGAACATCATCATGTCTTGTTGGCATCTTTGCAAGTTATGTAAACTGTATTGTGTGTGTGTTTATGGACGACGGCTGAATATTGAATTTCGAATCTGACGCTTGGTATCACCCAATGGGATCTTGTCATATTGCGTCATTTCATGTATCCGCCAACATTTAATTATCTCGCTTACCTTTTGGTAATTCACGATTCCTTTTTTTTTTCTGGTAACTCCCCGAACACTTATGAGATATGTATCTGCTGTCATCTTGTTGGTATAGTCGTACGACCAGCTGATAGTGCCCTTTAAAATTAAAACAGCAATGAATATATTGATTATAACTTAATTAATAGGTTGAAATATATTTGGCATTATGCTCAACACATCACAGATAATAAGGTTCAGTGAAACCTGTGTATACCGACCATGATCGGGACCAGATTATACTGTCGGCTTGCACAAATTTCTGGTTTATCAAGGTTAACCCTATCTGCCCTGGGCTTTTTGGGACCTGTCCAGGCCTGGGGGAGGGGGCCGAAATGGCCCCCTCTAATTGTTGTTCTTATCCCTTGAGCTAGGGAGCTGAAACTTACCACACTATACCCTCGGGTCAAGCTCTACCAGAAAATGTAAAAAAAATCTAAGACGGCCGCTTTGATGACGTCACATTGACGTCATTTCCAAAAACAGCATATTTTGGCCGATTTTTCGGTCCGATTTTCCGAATTATTTGATTTATGCAATTTCTCTCGCAAAAACGGCATGATAAATTAGTAAATATTAATGTGATGTGAAATAAAATAGTTTTTGCCCAATTTTCATCGCGGAAAAGCAGAAATTTTAAAGAAATATGATAAAAACCACTTTTCTGGTACCCCACGTGGCCGCCATCTTGCATTTACCCATGATCCTCTGCTCAGAGGGGTATGCAAATGGGTTCAATATGATAAACTATAAAATCCCGGATTTTCAGCGCTCCATTTTTCGTCGTTCGAACCAGCGACCCCAGATTCAGGCACCTAACGCCAGCACAGTATGTCGGCGATCTAAATTCATATTTTTTATGTTGTTGTGATATATTCTCTCGACAGTTTTATATTTCTTCACAGTCTGTTATTATTATGTATGAGAAATGATAGCATTTCCGGTTTTACGACTGTCAAAAAATATGTAACTTCGTTCATTTATTGAACAGATTTGTAATCGATTTTAGGGCTTTGCAACATTTTTTATGACCAATGGAAATCACTGTGTAAATCATAAGTACATTTTTTATGACTAATGGAAATTACTGTGTAAATCATAAGTATAGTTTGAAAAGTGCTGTATGAAGTTAAAATGCGACTTTGCTTAGCCGAAGTGATAGAAAAAGCTTTGAAAAATGAACAAAATAGTGGTTTGGAAGCGATGCCTGAATGCAGCTGAAGTGGAGAAAGCTGGCAGCCACGTCTGACGACGACACGCCATATGTTGTTTCTCCTGGAGCGAGCCGCCGCCTCGCCGGGCGATCCAAGCGGTAGGCCCCTACGCCAGGCCGAGATTTTTACCTCTGCAGGTGTTGTTCTAGCGGGCGTCAGCTAATCAACAAGTGTCAGGTTCTTATCATTGCTTATCCAGGCGCGAGGAACATACCTTCGTAGACATTAAGCCGATCACCAGCTCCTTTATTTTATGGTCCTTGGTGTACTCCACAAAGAGATTATTATAGTGTTTTGTTTGTGCATCACGTACGGTATATCTAATGCTATGACAATTTCCTTTAAATTCAATACATTGTACAGATATCTGGTATCGGTAGACGTAGAATATAACTTGTTTGAGTGGCATGAAGCTGGGAATTAGTAAATAAAGACGTTCTTATTGACAAGCACTTTTTGAATAAATTATTAACCGACCACGTGCACGTTCCGTTACAAATACCCAATAAATTAGTTACAAAAAGTTTCAAACCTATTTTGCATAGTATTGTAAATACAAACTGTTAAATGGAAATTTAGTGTTTACAGTATTGGGAATATATTAAATTCAAACGTAATTGCTAAATTGCAGGTTTGCATCGCATACCTATGGGATAGTTCAAATTGAACAAATGAATTGCGATGATAACATTGTGCATTTGAATTACTTTAACGTGTAGCTATCGTACTTATGGATGTGGTGGCTGAATGCAGTTCTTCGTCATATATCTATCAAATGATAGCATTCGATTCCAGGCCGGGTCATACCTAAGACTTGAAAAATGGAACTTGTTACTCCCTCGCTTACGCTCAGCATTAAGAGGATAGAACAAGGACTGGTTCGCTCGGTGTCAGTATAATGTGACTGAGTGGGGTGTCATGTCTGCCTACGGCACGATATTTCAGTGGGACAGCACTATAAAATGGCAGCATTAGATCTGCTCTGTTACAAGTAGGTACCCCTGCCCTTCCCCCTCCCCTCCCTTCCCTTCCCCGTCGTGATATAGCTGAAAAAATGTTGAAAGCGACGTTAAACCCTATTCACTCACTCACTCACTCAAATGATAGCAAATACAGCCATCAAAAACAAACATTCCATACATACATTTACAATATTGTAAACGAACTGTAATCTGTGAAATGTTTTCATACGTAGCTACCATTATAGCAAATAAAACCGTAATATTCGCCGTACATTCACACATGTATGGGAAAGAGGTAAATGTAAGTATTCCTTTTGAAATGATTTAATATATACATAATAGCGTTGCAAATAAAATTGTAGTATACCCCATACAATTAAACATCTATGGGGTAGATGTAAATATCTTTTTTTGAATGACTTAACCCTACCTGGTCTGGGGGGGCACTTTCCGCCCCCTGCCTGTTGTTTTTTTGCTCGTATCTCCGGAACGACAAAAAATTGAGAGCTGAAACTCCGTGACTTTTCTGATTATCATATTGGGGTCATTTTGAGCCTATTTGCATGACCCCCCGAGCAGACGATCATGGGTAAATTCAAAATGGCGGCCATGGGGGTACCAGAAAAGTGATGTTTTCGCCATATTTCTTCAAAAATTACACAAAAATTCAGCATGTTGATTCAGCGCGATTCTATGCATTTTACTGAAACCACATGTCTTAGCATCACCAAAAAACACCACCTGATTTTCCTCCCCTCCCTTCTTTCCCTCATTAACCCTACCCGTCCTGGGGGAGGTGGAGGGGGGCCGAAATGCCCCCTGGCAAACTTTCTGCGATATCTCTGGAACGCCAACAAAGGGAGAGCTGAAGCTTTGTGAAGTTATAGGCTATCATATTGGGGTAATTTTGAGCCTATTTGCATAACCACACGAGCAGAGGATCATGGGCAAATTCAAAATGGCGGCCATGTGGGGTACCAGAAAAATGATGTTTTCGTCATCTTTCTTCAAATTTTTTGCTTTTCTCTATCGAAAAGTGGATAAAACTTATTTTATTTCATATCAGATTATTATTTACTAATTTATCATGCAGTTCTTGCGGAGAAAAAACAAAAATAAAAAAATTCGAAGATTTTGACCAAAAATCGTCTTTTTGAAAATGACGTCACAGTGACGTGATCATGGCGGCCATCTTGGACTTTTTTTTACATTTTCTTGTAAGTTTCAGCCATCTAGCCTGAGCGATAGCGAAAATATTTGGGGGGCACTTCCCCCCCCCCGCAGGCTACGGTACAACCCAAATCGCCCAGGCCAGATAGGGTTAATATGTACCTACCAGTATCGCAAATAAAATTGTAATATACACCAATCCTTTGCGCATCTGTGAGATAAATGTAAATATAAGTATTCTTTTTCAAATGGTTTCATATACAGCTACCAGCTTAGTAAATATAATGGATTTATGCACAAACATTTACACTTCTAGAGGATAATTGTAAATAGAAACATTTTATTTGCATTGTTTTGAGATATAGATGCCATAGTTCGGAATTCACGGGTAAGTTTCATATTATTTGCCATATATATCACGCAATGGTCAATATAACTACAACAATTCACATATATTCACTACAGGTTTGAAAGTTGCTAAATATAACTCATAGATTTGCATTCGGGTCACTACAATAGCGAATATATTCAAATATTTGAGATTTATTTGCAAAAAAATTATCGTGCGTTGTATATCTATCGTAATTAGGGACTCTCCAAGGTACGACATGCACAATAAATGTATCCAAAGGAAACCTTAAATGTATTGTAAATCTATGTGAAATGTATGACAAACACCAAGATTCGACATAGGCCATGGAACCATGGAACTCTAAAAACATTTACTACAGTGGTGAATTTGGGGCTGTCAATCATACAGAATACATGAACTACATTCTTAAATATAACATCAAATATGGGACTTCAATTTTATGAGCCCTACCTCTCCGATCACATCGACGTATACGTCAAATGAATGCAAATGCTACTTATAATTGCAAGCGTAAAACTTAGTGTTCAAATGATTGAAAATAAAACCGTTATATTCATCTTACATGCTGACCCTGTATTAAATATAATTAAAATGACGTTTTTATGTAGTGGACTGAGATACGTCTCATTCGAATAAGAATCATGGTCAGTGATTAGGATTTTATGTATAGAACATGATAATGTCTTGTTGGCATCTTTGGAAGTTATGGAAACTGTATTGTGTGTGTGTTTATGGACGACAGCTGAATATTGAATTTCGAATCTGACGCTTGGTATCACCCAATGGGATCTTGTCAAATTGCGTCGTTTCATGTACCCGCCAACATTTAATTATCTCGCTTACCTTTTGGTGATTCACGATTACTTTTATTTTCCTGGTAACTCCCCGAACAGTTATGAAAGCTGTATCTGCTGTCATCTTGTTGGTATAGTCGTACGACCAGCTGATAGTGCCCTTTAAAATTAAAACAGCAATGAATATATTGATTATAACTTAATTAATAGGTTGAAATATATTTGGCATTGTGCTTAACACATCACAGATAATAAGGTTCAGTGAAACCTGTGTATACCGACCATGTTTGGGGCCAGATTATACCGTCGGCTTGGACAAGTTTCTGGTTTATCAAGATTAAAAATAGTTTACATTAAAGTATTGGGTCTATGTATGATGTCGGTATTTAGAGGTTGGTCAGTTTACCCAGGTGTCGGTATTCACAGGTTTCGTTGTATTTCTATGATTTCCTCAAATACAAGCGTCAATGAGGGAAATTGTACTTTAAATATAATAAGAAAATCACAACCATACGATGATTGTATTATCTCCTTACTGATAGGTTGATTACACTCTAAGAACTATAATACTATGTTCTAACTTCTCCTTTATATACTAACATTCTCAATGTGATCGTTTTTTAGAAAAACAAAAACATCTTCGATGGAGCCCTCCCATTGATCTGGTGTACAACAAAACTTCGTTTGAACGACACCCACGGACACAACCATGGCGAGGACGACACAGCGCAGCATTGTAGACAAAGGTACTCAGCGGTAACTGATTTGTGGATGTTCAAATGATCTGTGGTGGATTCAATGTCTACATGAGCAGCACCTGCAGGAGTAGTGGTATTTATACCTCAAGTTTTACTCCTACACAGCGGATCAGAGCGAGTTAGAGCGGGGGCACAGTTAGTCATGTGGTTAACATCTCGGACTCTCACCAATGCGGCCCGGGTTCGACTCCGCATGGCGTCGACTCGGTCGTGTGTGAGATTGGGTTTCCGATCCCAGGCCGTGGACGTGGGTTTTCTTCCGGGTACTCCGGCTTTCCTCCCACACCGCAAAACCGGATGTATGATTGTGAGATATGTTTCTGTGTATGAATGTGCTCGGCCCAGTGGAAGATTGGCTTATAGCCAAACTGGCTACCGAGGGTAAAGAAAGATTATTATTATTATTATTATTATTGGTATTTATACATGAAGGTTTACTCCTACACAGCGGATCAGAGCGAGTTTCTGTCACCTGACGATTCATGATATGTTTGTATTAGATATCAGGTTATATCACGTAATGTACAAAATAGGTACTTATCTATGTCTTTGGTCCATGTAAGCACAAACCCGATACATCAATAAATGGTACAACGTACACGCTTTTAAATCCACCAAATATTAACAAGACGTTCCTATTACGACCTATCCTGAAATCATCCATTTTACACCCGCTTAAAAATGACACGTGGAGACTGATAGATAGATAGAAAGATAGATAGATATTTATGAATGTCTCACCATCCATATACATCATAAGAATCAACACATAATAAAATGTTGTATACAGGGGCCACTTTACATAGAGTTTTGAGAGACAGTTAACAGTAAAACACAATATATTAAGAGTACATTAGTTTTCTGCGACGCTCTAAGATTAACAAACCGGTTTTGGCACTACTCGCCATCAATTGGCCACAAGATAAAATTGTGCACAGAATTTCAGAATTCGACATTCTTTGATAATTTTCCTCAAATATAAAGCTCACTTCAGACAATAAATCATATCGCAGGTCATCATACACTGGGCTTGATAAACGTACATACCGACCCGTTTCAACCGACCCGTTGGGGGGGGGGGAGGGGAGGCAAGATAACCCCGGAAAGTGCCCCTATATATTTTAGCTATCACTAAGGCTAGAGGGCTGAAACTCACCACACTATATCATTGGGTCAAAGACTACAAGAAAATGTAAAAAAAAAATCCAAGATGTCCGCCATGATGACGTCACTGTGACCTCATTTTAGAAAGCAGCATTTTACCCGCCACTTTTGGTCAGAGTTTTCGAATTTTTTTATTTTTGTTATTTCTCGCAAAAACTGCATGACAAATTAGTAAATAATAATCTGATATGAAATAAAATAGATTTTACCAACTTTCCCATACAGGAAAGCACAACTTTAGAAGAAATCTGACGAAAACATCACTTTTCTGGTACCTCACATGGCCGCCATTTTGAATTTACCCATGATACTCTGCTCGGGGGTCATGCAAATAGGCAGGGGAGGGGGGGGGGGGGGGGGTGAGAAAGTGCCCCCCTCCCCTTCCAGGTCAGGTAGGGTTAATATTTACTGATTTATCATGCAGTTTTTACAGAGAAATTGCAAAAATAAACTAGAGATCCTGGAAGATCTTGGCGTCCACCATTGTACGATAGTTGTAAGCTAATGACAAGAGGATCTTGTTGCTCATCGTTACTAAGAACAAACGATTGATTTGTAATTTTGTTTGAAGAATTTCAAATTTGAGCGAAAAAGATCGAGAAAAGGGACACTGGGAAAGACCAAGATATTATCTTTATAAGTTTCACGAGTTTCAAGATTTCTAGAAAATGTAGTTGATGTCGGTTGTTAGAGTACAAGTGAAATAAGTAAAGTTAGCTTGAAAATGAATGTCCGGAGGATCCCTTGTCTTCGTTTTGTAGCATTTTTTTTTTACACGTGTCATCATTGGGTACTGGAAGCGACGGCAAATCTCTTTGACACTTTGGCATGAGCTATGAAAAATGCGTACCTAAGATTTTATAATTAGGAACGAATGGTAATTTAGTTCTGTTTACTGTGATAGCTCGAGATATCTCTTTCACGATACAATATACCATGCTGGATAATAGTAAGACGGTACACAACTTAATACTGAAAGGATCCGGTCCGTGCAGTAATGTTGAAAATTTGAAAGTGTCTGAATCCTGATTATCTCCTTTAGATCGAATCACGCAATAGTCTACATTTGTCGAGTTGTGACGTTGCGTCACACGAGTGACATCCCTTCGTGTAGCCGACCCGTCGGCAAGAACGAAACGGCGGGGCAGTTCACTTGCAACGGCATGGACTAAACTAAACTGATTTAAAATTTGAAGAAATACATTTCAATTCGGAATCATTTGAACTCCTTGATATAGAAGTTGAAGGTATGGATATTCTCTATACTCAATATATAGAACATGCCCACCGTTGTATCCGCCGACTCTTGTGATGCAACGTCACAACTCGGGAATACCTTATTAATTTGAAGCGTGACTTGGATTCTCGAATCGGACCAAAAAAGGTATCTTGCATAATAGGGCCCATGTGAAAGTTCCGTGAAGAAGTTCCTGAGAATTTACGATAACAATGTTTCAAGGGGAAATTCAAGATAGCGCCTGGCGGCCATATTGAATTTTCGAATCGAAGCGAAAAAAAAGCATCTTGCACAACTAGACCATAGTGGGAACCTGTGTACAAACTTGACAAAGATCCATGCAGTAGTTCCTGAGAATTCACGATAACAAAATTTCATGGGGACATTCAAGATGCGGCCATATTGGATTTTCGAAACGGACCAAAGAGGTATGTTGCACAACTGGACCCCAAGGGGAACCTGTGTACCAAATTTGAGAAAGATCCATGCAATAATTTTCTGAGAATTTACGACAACAAAATTTCATGGGAAATTCAAAATGGCCGCCTGGTGGCCATATTGGATTTTCGAATAGAGCCAAAAAAGGTATCTTGCGCAACTGGACCACAAGGGGATCCTGTGCACCAAATTTGGGAAAGATCCATGCAGTAATTTCCTGAGATTTCACGATAACAAAATTTCACGGGGACATTCAAGATGCGGCCATATTGGATTTTCGAAACGGACCAAAGAGGTATGTTGCACAACTGGACCCCAAGGGGAACCTGTGTACCAAATTTGAGAACGATCCATGCAATAATTTTCTGAGAATTTACGACAACAAAATTTCAATGGGAAATTAAAGCTGGCCGTCTGGAGGCCATATTGGATTTGCAAATCGGACCGAAAAAGGTATCTTGCACAACTAGACCCCAATGGGAACATGTGTACTAAATTTAAGAAAGGTCCATGCAGTACTTCTTGAGAAATAACGATAACAAAGTTTCATGGAGAAATCAAAGATGGCCGCCTGGTGGCCATATTAGATTCTCGAATCGGACCAAAAAAGGTGCTTTGCACAACTAGACCCCAAGGGGAACCTGTGTACCAAATTTGAAAAAAAGATCCATGCAGTAGTTAATGAAAAATCGCGATAACAATGTTTCATTGGGAAGTCCAAGATGGCCGCCTGGTGGACAAATCGGATTTTTGAATCGGATCAGAAAAGGAATCATGCACAACTAGACTCCAAGGGGAACCTGTGTACCAAATCTGAAAAAGATCCATGCAGTAGTTCCTAAGAAATCGCGATAACAATGTTTCATGGGGAAATCCAAGATGGCCGCCTTGTGGCCATATTGGATTTTCGAATCGAACCGAGAAAGGTATCCTGCACAACAAGACCTCAAGGAAAAGCCGTGTGCCAAATTTGAGAAAGATCAATGCGGTAGTTCCCGAGAAATCGAGGTAGCAAGAACTGTTTACGGGTGGACCACGGACGGACAACGGACCATGGACAAAACGCGATTTGAACAGCCCACCATCTGGTGATGGCGGACTAAAAATTCGAAAAATCTGACCAAAGAAATCAACCAAAAAATGCCGCTTTTTTAAAATAACGTCACTGTGACGCCATCAAAGCGGCCATCTTGAATTTTTTTACATTTTCTGCTAGAGCTTGACACAAGGGAATAGTGTGGTAAGTTTCAGCCCCCTAGGCCATTTGCCCCCCCCCCCACCCCCATGCTTTTCCATGCTCTCTATTTACTTCACGTAACCAATTATCTTTATATATATTATACAACTTATTCTCAATCTATTTCGTAACAAATCTTTTATCATAAACGACAATGATATTTCCAATATGAGAGCAATCTAATTCATTCAGTTTATTGCAGACTCTAAAACACCAGTTTTTACAACTCTTGTCTGCTGAATTATAAGCCCAGCTAAAAATCGTTTTACCTAAAAAAAATCTTCTTCAGGTACGAACGTGAGCCTATCCCAGTGAATAATAACGGTTGTTAATGCCTAATAGAAAGTGACATCCAACCCATATCTCCGTTAATACCTGCATTTGGTGCATACTTCCCAACACCCAGAAAAAAACGTTTAACCCTACATGTTGTATAGCATTTATACACGATACGTCCGAGGTAACCCAAATGGAGGCCCAGTAAGTTATAACAGGGACAACAGCGAATCACATAGTATATTGAAAATATCGTACGCCTTCCAAATATTTCACTTTTGCAACCACTAAACCAAGTGCTCGCGGTGGCTGGCTGGCTGTGACAAGTACTTTGCCATTGCGTTATAATCAAGGTGTTCAGTCAGTAGCAAGCCTAAATATACATATTTGTCTGCTATTTCTGAAGGAACATTACATATTTGTCTGCTGCTTCTGAAGGAACATTACCGCAATTGTCTTAGGGACTGACTAAGTGCGAAAAGGGACTGACTAAGTGCGAAAATGAACTACTGTTAACTTATCACGATTAACACGTGACTTATTACTATCACACCACATTGAGAGACGTTGAAGTTGGTCTCACTCAATATTACTATATCACCAGCATATAATAGAAAATTAAGGCAGGATGTGAAATGCGAAGTGAGGATGCGAAGGCAGGATGCGAAGCGCGAAGCCGCACCTATGGTGGCCGATAGGGGACATCGTTGCATTGTCTCGGGCATGTGGTTTGGTAACACGAAGGCAGGATGCGAAGACGCGAGGCTAGGATGCGAAGTGCTAAGGCATGATGCGAAGTGCGAAGGCAGGATGCGAAGCGCGAAGTCCAAACACGAAGGCAGATGCGAAGCGCGAAGGCAGGATACGAAGCGCGAAGTCCAAACACGAAGGCAGGATGCGAAGCGCGAAGCCAGGATGCGAAGACGTGAGACCAGGATGCGAAGTGCGAAGGCCGGATGCGAAGCGCGAAGTCCAAAGACGAAGGCAGGATGCGAAGCGCGAAGGCAGGATGCGAAGCGCGAAGTCCAAACATGAAGGCAGGATGCGAAGCGCGAAGGCAGGATGCGAAGCGCCAAGTCCAAACACGAAGGCAGGATGCGAAGCCAGGATGCGAAGTCAAAACAAATGCCACTGCGCATGACCCGATGAAAACGAGGCTAGGACGCCATTTGCATTATTTAATTCACCAATTCCGAGACCAGTGTACAGTCGCATTTTTCGTCGAGAAGGTTTACATGAAGAATAAAATTTGTATGTGTTTAGATACACGAGCACATGACCAGTCTTTCTTTATTACCGGAAATTTTTCGTCACTCGATACAGTCAATATCGCTGATTTTCTTGATTCAATGTATAGTTCGATTACGCTCTTTTTTATTACAGAAGACAACGTCATCAGTCAGTATTTTAACTTCGGATATACGAATGTGGAGATTTGCCAAATTCTTCATATCATTCATATCAATCACATCTGCATCAGGTGAAAATGTGAATTACATGCATAGAGTAAAAATCCCATCAAGAATTATTGTTATTAAACAATCAGCTTTTTCACATTTCAAGATAGTAACATAAGACCAACAATTAGCATATTAGCCTTTAGCTCACCGGTGAGAGGGCAGTTTCTTTCACTTGTGTCTGATAAAGAGTTTAATTTTATCATTGATAACATCATTGGCTATACATGTATGTAAATGTCTTGCTTGTAAATTAGTTATCCAGTTAACATAGTGGTTCTGTAACTTATTAGAACATATGATGAGCACAAGGAAGAAATCTATTTAATTGTAGCCTTCGAACAATTAAACAATGGCTCAGAATGCTTGGTTTCTGTGAAACACTTATTGTATTTTCCAATCTTATGTAAAATTTCCGGCCATATTATTGTATATATGTTCAAGTTCATCTCTATACTCTGTTTCCTGAGTAATGAAAATAAACTTCATTCATTCATTCAAAATTCCAAAGAATGTAAACTGGCGGCCTGGCATGGCTTTCATCGGGTCATGCGCAGTGGCGTTTGTTTTGACTTCGCATCCTGCCTTCGCATCCTGCCTTCGCACCTGGCTTCGCACTTCGCATCCTGGCTTCGCGCTTCGCATCCTGCCTTCGCGCTTCGCATCCTGCCTTCGTGTCTGGACTTCGCACTTCGCATCCTGCCTTCGCACTTCGCATCCTGTCTTCGTACCTGGCTTCGCACGTCGCATCCTGGCTTCGCGCTTCGCACCCTGCCTTCGCGCTTCGCATCCTGTCTTCGTACCTGGCTTCGCACGTCGCATCCTGCCTTCGCGCTTCGCATCCTGCCTTCGCATCCTGCCTTCGCGCTTCGCATCCTGCCTTCGTGTGTGGACTTCGCGCTTCACATCCTGCCTTCGCGCTTCGCATCCTGCCTTTATGTTTGGACTTCGCGCTTCGCATCCTGCCTTCGCAATTCGCATCCTGCCTTCGTGCTACCTAACCACATTCCTGAGACAATGAAGCAATGTCCTTTATCGGCAACCATACGCATCTGGCTTCACCCTTCGCATCCTGCATTCGCATCCTGACTCCGCGCTTCGCATCCTGGCTTCGCATTTCGCTTCCTGCCTTCGCATGCTGACTTCGCGATTCGCATCCTGACTTCGCACTTCGCATCCTGCCTTCGCATCCGGACCTCGCGCTTCGCATCCTGGCTTCGTACTTCGCATCCTGCCTTCGCATTTTGAATTCGCGCTTCGCATCCTGGCTTCGCAGTTCGCATCCTGGCTTGGCACTTCGCATCCTGCCTTCGCATCTTGACTTCGTGCTTCGCATCCTGACTTCGCACTTCGCATCTTGCCTTCGCATCCTGACTTCGCGCTTCGCTTCCAATCTTTGCATTGTGACTTCCCGCTTTGCATCCTGCCTTTGCCCTTCGCATCCTGCCTTCGCATCCTGACCGCGCTTCGCATACTGGCTTCGTCCTTCGCATCCTGACCTCACATCCTGACTTCGCGCTTCGCATCGTGACTTCGCACTTCGCATCCTGCCTTCGTCCTTCGCATCCTGTCGTCGAATCCTGACTTCGCGCTTCGCATCCTGCCTTCGTCCTTCGCATCCTGGCTTCGCATCCTGCCTTCGTGTGTTGGTCCAGATTCATAACACAATACAGCGATGTCCCTTCTCGGCATCATACTTCTTGGCCATCAACAACACAAGTGGTAACGAATAACGGAGAACAACAACAACAACCCCAACCTTTGCATTCCGCCTGCATGACCAGACGTCGTTTTGGATCACACCATTTAGATCAAGATGCAATGGCCCAACTGGTCAAATCGGATGGCAGTATAGAGACCAGTAACACTATGCATATACTTGTTTAATTATTTCCAATGATGTGGAACTAAATCCTGGACCATACCAGGTCACCATCAGTTATAATTTCTGCAGACTATCATCAGGGAAGTGATTGCGTCTCGGCGGATTCCAGAGGAGGTCAACTGTGTGTTTGTAACAGATTTTTTTCTGCCTGGGCGCATTCATGCAAGCCGAAGCACATGGACTAAAGCCCACTTGAACACAATTTTGCCCTGCGGTGATGAATTGTATAGGTTTGTTCTTTTCTCTGGTTCAAGGCATTCACCACACTTTCTTCTAAGTCGGGTACACCTTGAGAACTCTCTTAATTTGGCGTTAGCTTCATCATTGCCACCATTGCCATCTTCTGCTGTGCTTATTTTTAACCCTACCTGGCCTGGGGGGGGGGGGCGGAAAGTGCCCCCCCCCCTAGTGAACTTTTCTCTGCTGCTCCGAAACGACAAAACCGAGGAGGCTGAAACTTGAGCATATTTTCAATAACCCGCGAGCAGGGGATCATGGGTAAATTCAAAATGGCGGCCATGTGGTATCCGCGAAAGTCGTGTTTTTCGATATTTTTGCTCCATTTCTTCACATTTTCCTTGCATAAAAGGCCTTAAAAGTATTTTATTTATGCAAAACAAATTATTCTCTATTTTATTAGATTTTTTTCGAAAAATCGGAAAAATGAAAATTTCGAAAAATCGACCCCAAAAAGGCCGAAAAATGGCTTCCGAGAAGATTACGTCACTGTGACGTCATCGTGGCGGCCATTTTGGATTTTTAACATTTTCTGCTAGAGCTTGAACCCAAGATACTGTGTGGTAAGTTTCAGCGCTCTAGCCTCAGTGGTAGGGAAAATATATAGGGGGGCACTTTCCCCCCCCCCCCCCCCAGGCTGCGATACACCCCAAATCGCCCAGGCCAGATAGGGTTAACACAACATCATTTTTTTTCAATTTCATGTTATAACTATTATCATAACGCAATTGAGCTAGAATTTCACATATGTTCCCTTGCCATTACATCAAAACAAAATTATTTTTAGGACATTTTTCTATTTCGATTTCAACTGCCCCACGTATAGGCCATAATCTCGCCTTATCGTACCATCTCCTTTCGGAGTAATACTAAGCCTTTCAAGTTTATCGTGTCCCAACACATATATAATTCGCACGAACACTCACGAAGGATGAAACGAAACCCTTGGTGACACCACCTACATGCAGATATAGGAACAGTCCACAGAACACAACCCAAAGTCTCCCGGCCGCATTGCGCCGGTGGACAAAAACAAACGCTACACGTACTCTTTCATCAACATGGCCGCCGCAGCGGTAGGTTTTTATCTCAGTTGTTTATTATAACACTTGTCAGTAATTTGCACCAGAAGTTTCATTTCACGAAATACAAAAGTCGTCTTTTCAACTCTGACTCGCTGTGTCTCTGTCTTCCACAGTAACCTAGTAAACAAATAGGGTTATCTTCCCTTATGCCGTTACAGAGCAGTTCGGATAATAGCTCAGTTATAATCTCCGTCAAAGGTTACATGGCTTAATTGGTGAAGACGGACTGTACAGAGAATGACAGGGTGTTTTTCGCCCTCGATATATAGTTTTCATACAAAGCTATTACCCTACAATTATAACTCACTATATTTATTATTATGGGCTCGAAAACGTCTTGTGGCACTCTCCGCTCAGGTCTATTCTGGCAAATGACTGCCGGGGGAGGGGGGCGGGGGGGGGGGGGGGCGACCTGAACTGACAAGATTTTCTGAAGTGTTTTGCTAATCTTTCCTGAATCAAGCAGCACTATTGGGCCTAATTCCTTAGGCGTTAATGAACCCATAATTTGTTATCGAAAAGTAGTCCGCCTTCTTAAAGAGCAAACGGAAAAATCTGAAAACGATTTTCAATAGAAATCAAAACGTCGTACACATCTATAGCAGGTTGGAGCCAAATACCATTTTATCGAGTGTATCTGAGTCAATTTTTTTGTGGGTGTTACTATGGGTTGTGGGGTCTCGTTTTTCTCGTCTCGCCAAGAAAATCACAATGGGAAGGGTCCCGGAGCGAAACAGTGAAATTTTTCCAAAAGTATTGGCTAGGTCTGTATATAGCCCCATATAGCTCCATACTGGCTATGGGGGAGGGATGGTCAATTTTCTTTTTGTGGGTTTTACTATGGGTTGTGGGGTCTCGTTTTTCTCGTCTCGTCATTTAGAACACAATGGGAAGATTCCCGGAGCGAAACGGTGATTTTTTTCGAAAAGTACCGGGTAGGCCGGTATATACATGTAGCCCCATGTAGTCCCATACTGGCTATGGGGGATAGGTCCATACTGGGTGGACGTTTTGGGGTCTAGGTGAGCCCCTAATGATCCTATGGTATCGTATGAGATCTTATTTTAAAGCTCTCGTGAAGGAGCATCCGACTGGACTAATGGTTCGTCCGTTTTCAATATTCTGCGCATGCGCAGTCCGGCCGTAGTATAGAAAGCAGGCAGTGGGTTTTGCCCGTCGTTCCTCCGTCTTCCATTCCGGTACTGTGGTTTTACATCCGGGTCGTCATCTTACATCCGGGTTTTCCCATGTTTACTGACACGTGACCGGAACCGGAAGTTGTCACAAGACAGGTGGCGCCTCAACGCTCGGTGGTGGTGGGAGCTTCCGTGCGGCAGAGCTCTTGGATCGGAGCTCTTGGAGCTCAAAGCGTGTGGAGCCGAGAGCTCGGAAGTGACGTCATCGTTTTACATCCGGGTTCTCATCTTACATACGGGTTTTTCCATGTTACGGTCACGTGAACGGAACCGGAAGTTGTCACAAGACACCCTGGTGTACCACCCCCCCCCCCCCACAGAGTGCACCAGGTATGTGTGCCCGATGGTGGTGGTGCGGGTGCACCAGGTATCATGTGTGTGATGCATGTCGTGTTTATATGCAAGAGCTCGGAGGGGCGCCACCTGTCTTTTGACAACTTTCGGTTCAGTTGTGTTCTAAATGACGAGACAAGAAAAACGAGACCCCACAACCCATAGTAAAACCCACAAACAAAAAATTGACCATCCCTCCCCCATAGCCAGTATGGAGCTATATACAGGCCTAGCCGATACTTTTCGAAAATTTTCACCGTTTCGCTCCGGAACCCTTCCCATTGTGATTTTCTTGGCGAGACGAGAAAAACGAGACCCAACAACCCATAGTAACACCCGCAAAAAAATTGACCACCCCTCCCCCATAGCCAGTATGGAGCTATATGGGGCTATATACAGGTCTACCCGGACCTGCGCAGCAGATTGTTGAAAACGAACGACACACTAGTCCAGGCGGATACTCCCTCACGAACGCTTCACACTGATACCTCACTCCACCCAATCGGTCCACTAGTGGCCCACCTAGACCCCAAAATGTCTATTTTCATACCCTTTTCCCACAATTCCCTGTTTGCGCATGCGCAGAATGTTGACAACGGACGACACACTAGTCCAGGCAGATGCTCCCCCACGTATCCTTCACAACGATAACTCACTCGACTCCATCGGATCATTGGGGGCTCACCTAGGCCCCAAAACGTCTATTTCCATACCCTTTTCCCACAATTCCCTGTTTGCGCATGCGCAGAATGTTGACAACGAACGATACACTAGTCCATACCCTTTTACCACAATTCCCTGTGTGCGCATGCGCAGAATGTTGACAACGAACGATACACCAGTCCATGTGGATGCTCCCTCACGACTGCTCCACATTGATACCTCACTCGACCCCATCGGCCCATTAGTGGCCCACCTCGACCCCAAAACGTCTATTTCCATACCCTTTCTCTACTGCGCATGCGCAGAATGACGTCAGTTCCACGTCACACTCAGCCCGTTGGATACTCCCTCACGTATGCTTCATATTGATACCTCACTCGACCCAATCGGTCCACTAGCGGTCCCTACAGATTGCCGAACATTCTCACGAAAACCGACGTATTTGAGACTAGTTTCGATCCGCGGAGGCAGACAGCATCACCGCCAGACCGCATCACCAAGGAGGAATCCATCCCCTCATGGGCACGCCCGATTCATCCAGACCGGAAGTGACGTCATACCTGTGCAGAGCACCTTCACTCACCGCCCTGCGCAACGCCCCATTTCACATCATTCGCGCATGCGCAGTGAGGCGGACTGCCCTCGAAACCCCGTGACTATACTACTGACCTGGAAAATACGTTTGTGAAGGGATGTTCTGTTTGTAGGCTATATGAATAATTGACATCTAGCAATAATAGAACAGACACATGGGCAGATTAATCATGCTTGGAGTATGGGTAAGTGTCTGATGACAGACTCGATCGACATAGCATAAGGGGAGAGGTTGTCCAGTAGACTCAAAAAACGACGGCAATCAGGGCCGTTTTTACATTTTATCCACTATATCTCACTAATACACACTTCATTGCACGTAACATTTTGGCGGTCGTTCCACCAAGGTTTTTTTTTCCTACGTGTACGTCTTTTATTTTTACTACCGGTTAAAATGCATACAGATCGCGATGGTAATTTAGCCTTCATTTCGTTATTTATCACGGAACAGAATTCACCACACATTGATATCATCTTCCTTCTCCTTCACGTGAAACTAAGGTCTGTAGTGAGAAAGATTCGTCAGTATACTTCAATCGAACAAACCAATGCAGACGTACACTATACAACTAGATATCCGTATTATGTACGCCAAGAGGAACATGTGAATAAAATAAACTCTTTCAGTGGTGATCTATTTACTAATTCCATATCGGATTCTCGAGGGTGAAGATGCGGGCATAGGGACTCCTCTGAACACTCGTTTATATTGTTCAAATCATCTTACTCCCAGATTGAAAATGATGAATGGAATTGCAGCCTCTGGATATACAATATAAATCTAATCCCTTCAATTGTATCATATGGCACAAACGAAACTACTGTATAAATTAACAAATTATTAGTAGGGCATGTCGGAACTTATATTCACGACACGATAAAAATAAGTAAATAAATAAAATTATACTATGCACTCGTTGGAACACAATCAACCATATGCTTTATTTTCCTAGAATTTGTTTTATAGGCGCCCGACCAGTGGACGTAGATGTGATCGTTTTTTCATGTAAACAAACTAGTTTTTCTTTACTTCTTGTTTTGTTTATGTATTTCACAACAAGTTTTATTATACTGATTTTGTCTTAGTTTATCCTCTAATATTCATCATATATTTTACGAATGTAAGGTAGATACACTATGAGCTCTTCAGCTTACTATGGATCATAAAACTTCCCAACTAAAGTGGAAAAAGAAGCTTAGTTGAAAGAAAACCTTCCCATAATTCCCTGTGTAAGTATCCATGCTACAAAAGATATACCATCCTCGCGAGCCAGTGTATTGATCGATCTGTTGGGATTAGTAAATTAGTAAATATCGATGTGATCTAGAATAAAATATTTTTGCCCACTTTTCGTCGTGGAAAAGCAGAAATTTCGAAGAAAAATTGAGGGAAACATCCTTCTTCTGTCACCCCACGTGGCCGCCATCTTAATTTCCCCATGATCCGTTACCAGAAGGGTTATGCAAATAAGACCAAAATGACCCCAATATGGAAAACTATAAAGTCAAGTAGTGTCAACTCTCAATTTTTTGTCGTTCTGGAGATAGCACAAAAGGTTGGTTGGTGATTATCATTTTCTAGTTCAAAAGATCATTGACCACGCTTCAGGGATGGAAAAGTACATTTCTGTGTGGAAGTAGCGCTTGTTTTTTGTCAGAATTTGTCTGTAGATATTATCTCTCTCAATCTCGTTCAGGAGGTGTAGTTGATTCTTCTATAAATTCACCAACGTGTCATGTATACATGTATCTGGGCGAAAATAATAATAAACTAACTGAATGTAGTATTTCCGGGAGTTGTCAACGTAAGATTGCGCCCGTTTGACTATTTCTTGTTTACCACTGCTAATAACCTTTTCCACTAACCTATGGTTTATGTGTGTTCATGCATATTGTGAAATAAATGTTGAATTTGAGAGTGAGTGTTTGCCTATTTTTGGAAAGTTGATTTCATTGCTTCTTTTGGATATTAGTTGTATTCATAGTAAGTTTTATAGTTTATAATTAAGGGATAGAGTGATGCAAAATAAAAGCAAAAGTAACTTTTCAAAATACCTTTATTGACATTGTGTCGAATTTGCTTCGGATGATAGACATGTAGAATATTGATTGAATATCAGCAGTGATTATAATGAATGTTCATTTGTTCAGTCATTCATATATTTAGAAATGTATAATGAGACTTTGTGTTTGTCACTTTGGATAAATATATTTTTCTGATAATAATTTTACTGTATATTATATGTAATATAATTTGATAATTAATATGCATTCGCACAATGGTATTTTATATTTTAGCGCTTAAATTATTTAATTATTGAATTATTGTTTCTACATATCTTCGTTTTGTGTAACATTTCAGCTGGCAGTGTGTGTTATTTCAAGTGGTTATTTATGTGTCTTATTTGCGTATTCTCGTGGGGTTGTTTTATTCCTCTTCATATTTCTGTCTGAATTCCATATGGCCTGGGCGATTTGGGGTGTACCTCAGCCGGGGGGGGGGGGAGGGGATTCCAGATGAATAAAATCAAGATGACCCATGCAGAAAAGCAAAACCATCGAAGAAATCTTACGAAAACATCACTTTTCTGGCACCCCACATGACCGCCATTTTGAATTTACCCATGATTCTCTGCTCGGGGGTCATGCAAATAGGCTCAAAATGACCCTAAGACGATAATCGAAAACGTCTTGTAGTTTCAGCTCTCAATTTTTTGTCGTTGCGAAGATAAGAGCAAAAAACCAACGGGGGGGGGGAGGATGGAAAGAGCCCCCCCCCCCCCGTGCCAGGTAGGGCGAATAAATGTCTCCGTGCAAATCTGTTGTTACATGTACTCCTTTTCATTATTGGCGAGACCCGTGGGTGTGTGTGAGCTGTCCTACGTCAATGCCACACTAAATATAACTTGATTCCAATTGATACCAGATCAAAGTACACCTGTACCACATGACATAATAGGGATTGAGATAGTCCCATGACCACTTGTCAAGATAAAATTATGCTGAATGGTTTTCGGGGTGAGAAGGCCGAAGTCGCTGATCAAGGAGTACACAGAGTGCTGTATGTAGGCCGTGTTTCTTAGTGCTCGTCACTATTCAATAGGTTAATGATTGTAAGAAGATATGCAGTCAGACACCAGAAGACAGGCATGAACACAAATTGTAAACTGATATATCAGAGGAACCTGAAGGTACAAACTTTCCACAGCTACATGTATTACTATCAGCACTGCCGTCAATGAGTGAGAATTCTTTCTGATATGACTATGGTGTTGTCACCTGCGCTGTTCGTCATATCAAAAGTGGCATACTAGATTTGAACAGATCCATTTATCTCGAGATTGGGCGGGGGGGGGGGAGGGGGAGAGAATTGTGCACGGAATCAGCCAGTTTAGACGTGTAAGCTAGGCTGAATCAGGCTGAACACATATAAATAAGAACTCTCGATACACACACTGTCATCTGAACTGTTACAAAAAATTACCCCAAAAAACAACAGATATATTAAGCTTAATTTACATAACCCAATGATTAATTACTTTAAGCGTTATAAATATATGAAACCACTTAAGGTGCTTACACTTATACATTAGTAAAATACCATTATGCGAATAGCTTAAAACCTGCAACAATTACATTAGTTAATAGTTAATCATATTTGCAATATTATTAGCAGCAATAGGGAGATTTCGCATCGAAGCGATTAGGCATACGGATACGTATAGGAGCGTACACGTCATCACTTTGTGGGTACCTGTGACGTCACACGCACTCCATATCCAGCAACTTGTTCGTCTGCAACGTTTAGTCGACGAGATAAACGTAAGTAAAGAACGGTTATGAATTTGCTTTTTTGATGGCAAAATAATGGAGGAAGTTATTGTCCCTTACATGTGTAAATACCTTTGGGCCTATAAAGAAGTATTAAATCATGCAGTGAAGGCTTAAATTGAGCACTATTCCCGTCAAACATGTGTTTTGCCAGGCACAGCCGTGGCCAGTGCTATCACAGGCAGCTGCACTAATTATGTAAATTTGGTTGATTAAAGAGAAATTAGTGATTATCATATGTCGTGTCTAGATCTGCATATACCGTGTTGTTGTTGTAACAACAAGGTACATAACGCAAGCCGCCCGAACACTGACTGACACTGTCCAAATGTCTCGTTTCCACAGCTTTATCGTCGAAAACATCAGCAAAGTGATGGATAAGCTGAACAAGTACACATCCTACTTCCAATTTATCATATACTTAGTTCCAGGTCGAAGGGTATTCCAGTCAGGATAATCCGAAAACTGTCAATTTATTATCGTCGACAGCAGCGAAGATCGATCGGTAACAAAAATGGCCGCGGAACATGGATACTTGAGTGTGACGTCATAGCTTCATGCGTAGATACAGCAGGGCGCGGAATATGAACTATTCGAGATCGTGTTCCATTGGCGTTATGTACTTCAAATTCATGTTGTCTGCATGTTTATGTTGTTGGTGCTGATCTTCAGCGTGCAAAAGTCATTGGTATATATCAAAGAACAGAATGTCCCATGCAACTTATATAGTTAACTGGTGAGTATGGCTGCTACATCACAACATGACTGACATATATCTACGCAAGAAGCTATGACGTCACACCCAAGTACCCATGTTCCGCAGCCATTTTTGTTACCGATCGATCTTCGCTGCTGAAATATTTGTAGTTTTCAATTTATTTTGTATAGAAAAGAGTTCGTCATGGAAACAAGCATACGATTTACTGAAACTAGAATGTATACTTGATCGATTGATGCATAGTTTTGTTGCTTGTCCGGGAGGAATTTGTGAAAAAGGGAGCATTTCCTGATCGGTACATACGAGCCGTACACTACCTTCGTACTTCGTACGTAAACAACAACAACAACAACAACATTTCATATATTGACATTTCGCTTTTATTTCACTGAAATTAACATTATTAGGGCCGGCGCCTGTGGTGCTATCCGTGCTTGAACTCGGCCTTCGCTCGAAACAAAGCGGCGGCTTAGATTGTACGATCGACCCCATTCTCCAGTCTCTCGTGCTTGCAAGTAAATTTTGCGAGAGCTGATCACACTCCTAGATTTTGAATTGCGGGAGTAATCACTTTATCACGAGAGTGAATTATGCAGGAGTCAAGCGAAACGACCCCCCCCCCCCAACCTCGGGGTTTAGCAAATGAGTTGTTAAAATGCTTCTAGGGGCCTACCCCTTGGAGCAAAACATTGAAGTGAATCCCCACCTAAACCTCAACCAAATACAATTTATGAAAAAGCCTCGCTCCCTGGGTCGTAAAAATGTTGTGAATCCCCAGGTAATTCCCCACTAAGCCCGAGGTTGGAGGGGGGGGGGGGATTTCGTTTGACTCCTGCATTACTGTATTATGAAAGTGATTCAGATTACATCAGCATACTCCCCATTACATTTTAATTTTTTATGCGAGGGACACAGAGTGATTACTCTCCTTAAAAATGAGAGACTGATTCTCCCTTGATATGATCCCCCAACAATTTCCCCCTCCCCCCCACTCCCTCCCTCTTTCCCCAGACATACCCCCCGGGCCCCCCCTCCTTGGACATTACATATTCTCATCTGACATATTCCCCCCCCCCCGACACATTCCCCCCTGATATACCCCCCCCCCAAATATTTTTCTTCTTAAATAAACTTATGTGTTCATGTTTGTTATTTGGAAATAATTCAAGGTGTTGTGATAATTAGACTGGAGTTAGTGATTCCTCCGTTACATTGACAGCATTTCTCAAATCACAGTGTTTGAAATCAACCATGCATGATAAGACAGCTGAGTGCACGGATTTGTAGTACATACCGTACCTGATACGTAATGAAAATCTTGCACCAATGCATGTCAGGCTAAGTGCTTAACCTAGCTTTGGTCATGTTTATCACCTATTCACCTGTGCACACTTGTTATATTATTACATATGAATGTTGTTTATTCTCTTTTTTCCAGATTAACTATTATCATCAATGGCGAAGACAACCAGATTCAGTCCAGCACTTGATATCTGCCTGCTGAAGGAGGTGGTCTCAATCAATCCTAATTCTAAGACTGGAACTGCAAAGGAAAGGGCATGGGAGACTGTGTGCACACAAGTGAATGCAGCATTGGCAAGAATTCGCCCAGAGGCCAACAAAATAAGCATAAGAGCCTGTAAGGATAGACTGAAACACCTAGTGGCAGTGAAACGTCGGAATGAGATGGCTTCTCTTAGAGCGTAAGCATATTGACAATATTTTCTAAATATTAAGCAGAAATTAAAATTAAAACCCAATTCGCCAACTATTTCCAGTCACGGTAGACTAAATTACTGATGTTAGTAAAAAGTAACCTGGAAGAATAAAATACCAAAGATGGTCCTCTTCTCTCCCCATTGCAGTAAACTTTCACCAGCCAAGTATACATGTTGCTGCGTTATTGGCTGATTAATCCTGGCCAGAAAAACATCTATTTCTTGTTGGCCTAATCCGGTTTACTTTATTGTTGAATGCATGGATTGGTTATACAACTTATATTTGAATGCTTTCCCTCTTCTTGGCGCATATTTGGTGGTTAACTTTGCATTTTTAAATCCTGTGTACATAACATTCATTCTGATACATGTGTCTTCATGGTAGAGATTTAGTGAATATGTGCAATGTTTTTGTTTCAATAGATCTGGGACAGATGAGGACTATGATGAGAGGGAGCAACTTTTAACAGGGCTGATCGAAATGATGGAGGAAGATGAGAGGGAGAGAGTTTTGAACAAAGAGAAGGAGGGTGAGAAAGAAAACCAAAAGGAGGCACAGGGAGAAGCTGTGAGACAGGCAGCTTTAGAGGGTCTTGTAAAAGATGGTAAGAATTTATATGCTTTATCTTTTGTGCTTATTAATACTGGTGTAATGATCTGAAAACAATCGATGAGCGGATGATGGCCTCGATCATATATTTTTTCACTACAATTTCAGCATATTAATTTTCCTTTCATGCAGACTTCCCATTAATGAATTTCAGTAGCACACTGATCAGATGAGTTATCCCCCTTTGGGGCTATTCCAAAAATGAGTACATTGGATGATGTAGGCCTTTTTGGAAATTAGTTCATGGAGGGTTGGTATTTGCTATGATTTAACATGAGGGGATAGGAAAACTGGTGTGTGGATGGTGTGAGTCAGAAAAGAGTGGCTTCTCCTCACCTCATGTAGTCTTTACTGGATCAATCCTTAATATCTGACTGGCATATTGCTGATTTGTAATACATTATTTAAACATAAAAGTTAACCTTGTGCTTTTTAAGTAACCTTTTATAAAGTTCAGTTTTATATCATAAATGCATTTAAGTGAATACTAAGGTCAATTTTAAAGTAGCACTATATCTAAAGTAATAGTAATTTTATTTTATCCTTCCAGTTGACACCCCTAAGAAAGTAAGGAAGACAGCAGCTACTGTAGACTATCTGGCATATCTGAAAGAGAAACACAGACAGGACTTGGAGATGAGAAAAGAAGAGTTGAAGTTTGAGAGGGAAAAGTTAGAGCTGGAGAAACAGGAGAGGGAGCAGAGAATGGCTCGCGAACAGGCGTTAATTGATTTGTTAACGAAGGCAATTCAGAAATAATCGATTTATAATATTCTACAATTTGTCGTGGCTAACACTTTATATTTATTAATTGTATTATTGTTGTGATAAATAAATAATTTATTTTTTGTTGACAAGTCTTTCTTTCAAAGAGTTTGTGGTATTTTCACAAGAAATACATTGACAGTAATTCAATAGGTGAGTTTCTAACGTGGCAAAGGGAGAGAATTTGCAAATGCTCACCAGGGTGATTGATGATCGAGGCGGACAAGGACACAAAAAGGAATGGGCCGCGTTGCTTTTACATTGTGGTGTCATGAAACTGCGAAAACTTTGTATTCGACGTCAAGACATGATCACAATGTAAAAATGACACAGCACATGCCGCTTGACGTGATTTTTCTCACCCTGATCAACACAAACCACACAAATTTTCTCCCTTGTTGGGGGGGGGGGTGGTGCGTGGGTATTTTAGAAATTTATTTTATTGAAGTAATGCAGAAAAAAAATCCTGTTCATTAACTTGATTGCCCTAATGTCACATTTTTCTTAAGACTTCATCAAGCAGCATTTATTGAAACAGTTCTGTTACTTTCACCTTAATCGACTACTCCCCTTCCCTTGCCCTGTCCCTTCTCAATGCATTCATTCCGCTATGAATGTTTTGTTTTTTTTAATTATTGCATGCTCTGTTTGGAGGAATACAATAGCTCACCCTGTAAGAACATTCAAAATAATACATGTTTGTCATTACCCTACCTACCTGATAAATTCACAGGTAAAAAACTATTAGGTAAATATTTGGGGGGGGGGGGTACTAGTTGTAATTTGAGGAAATCCCAACCGTAAAGAAAATCCAATAATAAAAGAAAAAAATATCATGTACCTACTGATCCCATTCCTTTCAAAATTGGCTATGACAAACAGATTTATTTTTGAATGACCTTATAATGGTCAGAACAGGAAGGATTTGAGAGGAACAGCGAAAATTTTATTCAACTGTAAAGTTATATTCAGTCATCAATATCATCACTCCGCGCTAGTGTACAATTGTTATTCCTTCAGTAGCAAAAGGTGCATACGAAAGAAATCGTTCATCTGCCTCTCGCGAAACACTGGCTGTATGGCAATTAGCCTTAATTATATTTGTTCTTCACCCAGGTACTGTCCCAAAGTGGGAGGCTCTAATCCGAAAAACTGTCCTGTTTGACTGCCATATAGACAGGTATGGCAATTTGATAAAAGCGCCCCGACCAAGTAGTATTTTGCAACTGGTTGCAATAAGATCTTCAGATTTTTTCGGAAATCCAGGAAGGCAAAATTTGTTGTTATTTGTCCAAAGGCCCACTCAACGCATACGCGTACAGATGACATTTTTGAGTTAAACACTGTCTGCTCAGGTGTTACATTTGCTCCTTTGAAGGGACATAACAGATAACCCCTAAGTGGATATGCTGGATCACCATAGAGCGCGAACTCGATTCCATTCCTGTCATACATGTGCCGATCTTCAAGCTGGTTCAGCAGTCCACTCAATCTGAGTAGCGCACAATCATGCCGCCTCCCTTCTACTGAGCCGTACAGATTGGCAATCAGGCCATTAGGAGTAACCACTGACTGGAACTTCAGTGCATGGATCCTTTTGTGCCCATTGTAGCACACGCGTTGGTATTTTTTTGGCCTGCATATTGGGCGGACTGTCCCGTCAATAAAACGAAAGCAATTCGTTAAAGGAGAACCTTTATCATGGATAGCATCTGCATACTCCTGGAGCTGGTCTCGCCCCATCCATGGTTGATCCAGACTGGTGAGCAAGTCACTGTATTTGTCATACAGAAAATCAACCATGCCATTAGCTACCATAGACAGGGTAGATTTTGGTCTTCCGAAGAAATTCTCCAGATCGCTTAGTCTATTTGGGTATGAAAACCGCCGCAATAAGACACACAAGGCATCAACCCCATCACACACAGTTCTGTTAGGACACTGGATTGCGGGCGGAATGTTCAGAGCAGTCACCAAGCGACGTAAACAGCTCTTGTCAAATCTGAAATTCTCCAGGCACTGATCATCCGTTAAGTTTTCTAAATTAAATTTTGGTGAATATGGATCGTATGTGTTCCTGCCATTTTCCGGTTGCAATGAAAAGAACAGCATATCTTCATCATTTTCTTCTATTGCTAGCAACGCTGTGTCGAAGATTCCCGCCATGACGATAAAGGGCGCCCCCTATCGGTTTACCGCGATATAAGTAACGCATCACATTACGGATACGTTTACGTTTTGCTAACCGTAGACGTTTAGCGAAACAAGGAATTCTAGTGCCGCCTACGGATACGGATACGGATAGCTATCCGTATGCGTAACCGTAAACGGCCGACTGCGAAACCTCTCTATTATACCCGAGATTACGGATTGCAGATACACATGTAACACATGTGGGTAGCAGTAACCTTCATCTTGAAGTGTAAAGGACAATCCCTAAAACGTCGACACTTGATAACGATTATCAATGTATAATATAATGTTATATGTATATTATATTGTTTTCAGAAAAATACAGGAATCAAACATATATTTATCTAAAGTGCCAAGCACATATACACTTCGTGAGTCTCAGTACACATTTCCAAATGTATGAATAACACTGCTGATAAAACAAATATTCTATATGTAAATGTATTTCATTCGAAGCTGATTTGATGCAATGCCAGAAAGAAATCCTCAGCAAAGTTACTGCTACTTTTATCCACATTACTCTTTCCCTTAATTATAAACTATAAAAACACTGTTATTAAAATAAACAAAATACAAACTAATATCCAAAAGAAACAATGAAATCAACCAAAACGTGCAGAACTCTCACTCACAAATTCAACATGGATATCGCGCCATGCATGTACACACCAAAACATGACAATAATAAGTGCGAATTGTGGGATATTTTAGTATAGTCGGGGCTGTTAGGGATTTTTTGGTTCACATTCTTCCAAAAGCACCAAATTTGGCCCATATGTCGCCCATACCATACTATTTCGATTTTTGACGGGCGCCAAGACGGGCGCCCCCTAGGGCCGCCATATTCGGCGAAATTCAATACGGTTGCCACCCGGGTTATAGTTGAATAACTAAAAGGGCTAGAAATGTGAATAATAGCACTTTTTAGTGGTTTTTGGGGTCGGAGAATCTGATTGTGATCTTATTTCAACGATTTGAGGTCAAGGTAACCCTTTAAGGTCACCCTAAAGGGCATTTTGGGGACAAATTCGCCATTATCAGTGGTTTGGGGGCAAGATATATAAACTGCCTCATTCTATTGGTTTCCAGGGTTGAGTAAACCGAATCTGGCCTTATTTTGGCGATTCGGGGCAATATTTCATTTGAGAGTCGCGATAGAGGTCTTCCGAACCAGAGGTCAATTGTAGGTATAACACCAAAAGAACCACAAATAATACCATAGAGGTTTGTGGCATTCTCCGATTCTGATCCTATTTTGAAGATTTGAGGTCAACCCATTTTGGGGTCAAAGGTCAAAGATCAACAGTTACCACTAAGAACAATCGAACGAAGAGTATTCAGGAACAAATTATATTAAAATACTCCGGAGATGACATCTGCTGACAAAATGCTATAACTATGCCGCTACGCCGCTATGTGTATTTAAATATTCGAAATACAATACAAAGACCGCTTTAGCAACAATATACCAATGATTATTGGTATCTATACCTTCTGGCTTGCGCTATCAAGAAACTGTGAAGTCGGGTCGCACCCAGTAAGGCTGTGGAAGAGGGGTAGTGCCAAGGATTTGACGGACCGATATCGGAACAAACGGTATGGACTGAATGTCACAATATTTCTTTCCAGTACCGAAGTCCACCAAGAGTTCCGATAGACCGAGGGTCTTCAAAGACCGGACATCGCTGTCCATCGTGCGAACATAGGCTGTTGTATGACCCTTCTCCGTGGCATGTGCTAGATGCAGGAGGACCCTAGTGTCCGCCTCGGAATGGTTGCACGGTTGAAGTATTGTGAGGTCATAACGCCTGTTGAAGAACACGGACTCAAAACGGGTACACAGAAGGAGCTTTCCGCTCATGTCAGTCTTGGACATCTGTGTGCTGATGAATGAGAACGGCTCCTTTTTGTTAACATCTTTTAAGAAGCCGCTGATCCATTCATACTTCGGGATTTTAGGAGTTCAGGAAAAAGTATTGTGGCATTCCAGTCCAAACCATCTGTTCCGATCTTGGTCCGTCAAAGTCCGTGGCACTACCTCTCTTTCACAGCTTAACGGGGTGCAAGACGACTTCACAGTTTCTTGGATGTGGCAAAAAGACCGCCTGGGCAGCCTGTACAAGCATATCGGACCCCACCGACACACTAGTGACTCTCACGCATGATCCTGATACTCTCGAGTCCGTGCATATGGAGCTTATAGAACGCTTCATCGTACTCATGTACAGCAAGGGATGTGGTGTAGCCGGTGTCAATGAGGCCACGCATCACCTCTTCACTACTGCAACCAGATCGCTGGAAAACATCCCACCTCCCAAGCCGCGCTTTTGCAGCATGTGAAGCGAGCGCTGCTGCAAGCGAGTTTCTACTGGAGTCGCTTCACTCCAGCAGGGAATCCCTGACTTCAGTGAGTGGAGCTGGCACAAAGATTGCACCAGTACATGGCAACCGCTATGGACCACTCTCAGCGACACTTCTATGGCATATGCCATTCTCATGCACTGAGGCTGACTCAAGGCATGCACGGGAAGGTGCAAATGCAACTGTGCCAATGTCCGATACATGACCCTCTGCAAATGCGAAGGCGGGTGCGTTAATAACTTGGGCGATGGTGACAAGTATTATTTATTGCTGGCATCATAGAGCGCAAGCCAGAATGCATAGGTAGTAAAAGTAATCATTGGTATACTGTTGCTTAAGCGGTCTTTGTTTTGTATTTTGAACATTTAAATGCACGTAGCGGCATAGTTATAGCATTTTGTCAGCAGATGTCATCTCCGAAGTATTTTAGTAACATTTGTTCCTGAATAATCTTGTTTCGATTGTTTTTAGTAGCAACTGTTGATCTTTGACCTTTAATTCTCAAATGAGGTGACCATGACCTCAAATCGTCAAAATAAGGTCAGAATCTAATTCTCCGATGCCGCAAAGCCCTATGGTATTATTTGTGATTCTAGCCCTTTTGGTGTTTCCTATAATTGACCTCCGGTTGATCTCTGTTTCGGGTGACATCTGTCATGAACCTCACATGCAATATTGCCTCAAATTGTCAAAATATGGCCAGATTCGGGTTACTCAAACCCGAAAATCGATAAAATGAGTTAGTTCGTATATCTCGACTAAAAACCACTAAAAATGACGAATTTGACCCAAAAATGACTTTTAGGGTGACCTGGACCTCAAATCGTTGAAATAAGATCAGAATCAGATTTCCCGACTCCGATAACCACTAAAAAGTTGTATTATTCATGATTCTAGCCATTTTATTGTTTTAAATACGACTGACCACTAACCCGGGTGGCGGCCATAATGAATTTCGCCAATATGGCGGCCCCAGGGGCCGACTACCTTGGCGCCCGTCAAAAATCGAAAAGGTATTGTATGGGCGACATATGGGCCAAATTTGGTGCTTTTGGAAGAATCTGAACCAAACAGTCCCTTTTATGCCCTAACACCCCGGACTAGTACAAAAAGCTATCAACAACAAATAGAGGAGTAGGCACAATCTTTTGTGGACAAAGTCTTCAGAAGACTTCGTTCAGTTAACCATTTATTATTTTCGCTCCACTAAACATGCCACATTGGTGAATCTGTACAAGAATCAACTATGCCTCCTGAACAGGATTCGTAGAGATAATATTTACAGACAACTCTATGGTGTTGGTCCGAAACCATGGATATGAGTCCAAGACCGTATGTAAAGTAGAAACAGCAATGTATTCTCTCAGAATGTTCCAACATGAAAACATCAACTAATACAACTCGAGGTAGAATCCTTTACACACGTTCTTCTTACATAACATAAATTGCGCAATACAATTAGGACTAGGAGAGTTGTCTTCCATATACCGTGCATGCTATTGCAGATTAATCGACAGAACACCACATTTCCCCTCTTCTAAAGAAATGAGCATTTTAATGGAAGCTAATAAACTGTTCATGAGATACGGGTCAATGTGTTAATGTTGTCCTTAAATCCAGAGGGCATGAAATGTATTACATCTAACAATGACAATTTAAGAAAAAATATGAGAATCCTGTTAAGCAAACTTTTGGACCATTACAACTTCAGCGACCCATTACATAATCATTTGTCCTAGTTGTGCGTTTACTGGTTGGGTTGGATTTCTTGGAACACATGTTACAGATTTCCTCTCTAACAGATTTCCAACACTATCATCTCCCTCTCGGTTGGAAGGAGAAATCGGGCCATGGAACGAGATTAGATATTTCACATTCCATTTTTGAAAGTTAGCCATTCGTAGGTATGCGGACCGACCTTTGTCCGAATTTCAACACGCTCGGTGAATTTACTTTCACCTTTCCGTACATGCCATGATTTCTTAATTCGAACAAGATCACCCGGAGAGAAATTTCTGGCTTTGACAGATTTCCGTTTGTCAAAATTCTCTTTCGCTTTGGCTTGCCTTGGCTTGCCGCGATTTAACGCGTTTCTCAATATCCACTGCCGTAAGTTGGCTCGGAGGTGTCGTTAACGCGACAATGTCCAGTAACGTTCGCATGCGACGTCCGTGTAAAATGACGGACGGTATTTCACCAGTCGTCGCCTGAGAGTTTGCGCGGTACGTACCCAGAAAATCTGTTACTGCAGTCTTAACAGGCCGTTTCTCTATACGCGTTGTTTGAACATTTTCGCCAAGTATACGGTTAAAGCGTTCTGCTTGACTTTTCCCTTCAGGATGATACGATGCTGAAAAGCTACATGTATATTTGATATTACAGACGAGAACGAATTCCTCAAATTCCAGGGATGTCAACTGTGGCATCCGATACAATCTCTCCTAAGTATCCTTCCCGGCTAAACACAGTTGTCATAAAACTGATTACAGTTTTTGGCAGTAATATTTGAGGCAAAGGCGATTTCGGGCCATTTACTGCGATTATCGACCAAGGAAATTGTGTACCTCTCAGCAGCCGGTGCAAAATAATCAAGACCAACAAAAACCATACCAAGTCTTTTCCAAGGTTGATCCGAAGTCACATCGGAACCACTCGCGTAACTGCGGACTTGTCTGACATTTGACAAGTTGAGAAGTGTTTAACCATTTCTGTCACTTGCATGTCCATTTTGGTCCACCAATATAGTTCCCGCAATCGCAGTTTTGTCCGAACTATGCGTTGGTGATTGGCATTCGAAAATATTCACGAGACGCGAGGTAAGTGCAGCAGGCACAACTACGCGCGCTCCATGAAAAACTATAACATCGTGAACAGAGGGTTCTTGTCTGATCTTAAGTATGACTGTACTTCCAATGGCAATTGGTTTCTTCGCGTCGGACCATCCGTTAGCCATGTATGTCATGAGCTGTACATACAGTATCGCAATTGGTAGCGTTCTGCAGCTCAGTGCGTGTTACAGCACTACAAGTATCCGTAAGCACGACTTGACAGACCGCGTCACAATCATCTTCATTGATTGCAGAATTTGAGGTAACAATGGGTGGTCGTGAAAGCGTGTCTGCAATTTTATTTTGCTAGCCAGGTTTGTATTCAGCTGTGTAGTGGTAATGCAAAAAGCGAGCGTTCCATCTCGCTAATCTCATGGGTCTGTGACCAGTACCCTTTGAGGAAAGTAAGGTAACTTGAGCTTGGCAATCTGTGATTTTTCGACGGCCCAGACACACGAGAGTGATTCGCGTTCTCCGACAATGTAATTACGTTCCGGTGCAGTTAGCGTTCTAGAAGCGCAGGCTACCATAACTTCTGATCCATCGCGTTGAATTTGTGTAAGCACCGCTCCTAGGCCATAACCACTGGCATCTGTGGTAACTATGACATCGCACATAGGGTCAAACAATGCTAGACCTGGACTATTCACAATGTCCGATTTGATATCGCGGAATGCGCGATCGGCATATTCAGGCCAGTGAAATGGCTCAGTATTTTGCACTTCTCTCATCGTACTGACTTTGGTGGAGAAATTGGGGACAAATTTTGCGTAGAAGCCCGCAAGACCAAGGAAAGATCTGAGTTGATGCTTGTTCTGAGGAATTGCAGCTTCAGCGATGCCAGTCAACAATTCATCTTTGGGACTGATACCCTTATCATTGATCACGTAACCGAGTACGTTCATCGAAGTAACGTTGAACTCGCGTTTGTCGTTCAGCGTGATACCTTCCTCTTCTAAGCGTTGAAGAACAGCGTATAGCGCTTTATTGTGAGACGATTTGTCACGGTCAAAACTGATAATATTGTCTATGAATCATTTCACCCCCGGACTGTCTGCCAAAATGATCGACATCATTTTTTGGAAATGATGGGGCCGACGATAGGCCAAAACAAATGCGGCGAAAACGAAAAGTTCCTTCGTGCGTAATGAAACAGGTAAGATCGCGGCTTTCGGGATGAAGTTCTAGCTGGTGGTATACAGATTCAAATCCAGCCTAGAAAAGTGAGTAGCATCATGCATATTACTGAGTATTTCCTCGGTAGTTGGGAGTGGGAATTTATCTTCAATAACAGCCTCGTTAGGCTTCCTTAGATCCACCCATACACGTATCTTACCACTCTTTTTCCAAGCGACAACAATGGGCGAAACCCATTCCGATTCATCCGTTCGCTCTATGATATCAGCGTCGTCAAGAAGTTTTAGTTCCGCGGGAACAGCATCGCGAACTGTGAACGGTAATATGCGCAATTTCTGTTGTACAGGTTTTATATCAAGGCGAAATTTTACATGGTGCGTGAACTCTTTTACCTTGCCCAATTCATCAGAAAATAGATTTGGAAATCCTGATTTTATCTTTGGAGGCCCATTGATAGAAGGAGGGGTTAGGATTCTCCTTTTCACATTACTACTACTCAATTTGAATGTAGCTTTACATGTAGAAGAATTAGGTGGATTTTGTATTTCCCCTTCGACAGCATTCGTTGCAATACATGATAGTGTGCTTCCTTGTATGTTTATACCATACTTTGGATTAAGTCCTTGCCTAGCAAACTACTACTTTTCTCTACAACATGGAATGTGGCAGAAGTACATTTATCTTTGTATCTGACCTTAGCGTGAAAGCAAGCAACAGTGGCTATTTTGTGAGAAGTATAGGAACTGAGGATGGTTCTAATGCATCTCTAGGAAAGTGTTTGTCAAAAGTTTTTAAAGACAAAAGTGACACATCAGAGGCAGTGTCAACAAGCAAGTTCATGTCCACAGACTTCAGTCACTGCACAAGCTACACTTTTGTTTGATTTAGAGTTTTTGTTTTGTGCATAGCAGTTGTGCCTCCTCGAAATCACCACAGTCAACTTGTTGAAATTTCCACCACTTTTGCAAACAATGTCATAGTGTCCCTTTTTCACTTCTTGCAAGTTTTGTCTCTTACTGGACACTTTGGGGAGTTAGCCATGTGTTGTGCCGAATCACAACGGTAACACTTCTTTGGAGCACTTGCACGAGCTCCCGCGTCACCATGGTCACGAGGTGTCGGTATTCTAGTAAATCTCGAAGATCTAGAATTTCCTGCATATGTGGGTTGGTATTTCCATTTCGAGTTATAATAGTTCACCTCAGCACACATCCGATCATCAGGTTTTCCAGACATAGATTTAGCTTACTTTTTGGCGGTTTCAACCTGTCGAGCAAGTTTAATGTCTTTCTAAGTCTAAGATTCAAGTCTGTTTGGAGTAACAACCGCTCCCGAAGTCTGGTGCTGTTTGTTTTCTCAATAAGCTAATCGCACAGCATTTCATCTGAGAAGAGACCGAAGTTACATGAAGACGCTAGTTCCCTGAGAGATGCAATGTAACTGTCTACAGTTTCATCTGGAAATTGTTCCCGTTGCAGAAAACGATGGCGCTCTGCAACCACATTTAGTTTTGGCGCGAAATGTCACTGTAAAGTAGCCATTGCTCCGACGTAATTTTCAGCATCTGCATCGCCCAGCTTCGGTAAAGTGTAGACAATACGCTGGCCTTCTGGTCCCAAAGAACGCAGTAAGATTCCCTTCTTCCGATCTGCCGACTCACCAGCCGGATCTGACGCCAGGAAATAGTTTCCAAGCACTCGTTTGCATTGAGGCCATGGAATTCCGGGGTCACCCGGTGTAGGAAGGAACTGAACTGGGCATCGATCCGTGCACCAGCCATCGCTGATCAAACTGGCAAAGAATTTATGTATTTGTAAATAAAAACGTAGCCATAGGTTCATGATACTCGTCGTCAAATATGGTGTTGGTCCGGAGCAATGAATATGACTCAAGTGTGCGACATATAACTCACCAAAATGTGTGATTTGTTTCAAAAATATAGGTCGTTTATCGAACGAAACAGATCGAGATGAACGGATGTGTTGTGCCGCCTCTCGCAGCGCAGTAGCAAAATGCGGACAATTTCGCAATCGAGATGGCGCGCTTAATTTGTCTGTTATACCTTTGGTTCTAAATGATAAATCTTTTTCAGTATTTTTGCTATAAGATAACAAGGCTTGCGGGATAACAAATTCGACGCCGAAGGGTGTATGAGTTTCAGGGAGGGCCGTAACTTCCCATACACCCAGGGGGAAAACCTGAATAACTAATATTATTACCCCACAAGCACATTTGTATTCAATATCTGGATTGTGATTGGTTAAAAGGTCGGGACGTATAAACCCATACACCCCGAGTGATATCTTGCTACTCTGGGTGTATAGAAAACAACTCACGTGCGATTGGAAACGACGCTCTCGCTTAGAAAGTTCAGCTGACCATATTTCAATATTTATGGAATAACTTTCGCTCACTCGTCAAAATTTAATGGAATAGTCATACTGCATTATTTTTACTGAAGTTTCGGACACATAACTCACCAAAAGGTGTGATTTGTTCCAAAAATAAAAGTCGATTTCCGAACGAAAGCAGATCGAATGGATTGTGTGTGGCGCGCCTTTGTCACAGTGCCGTAGCAAAATGCGGACAGTTTCGTAACCGAAATGGCTCGTTGGATTTGTCCGTTATATCGTTGGTTATTCTAGTGATATTGCCCTTAATTAAACAAACTCACACCAAAGCATATTTAGAGGTTTGGATGAAGACGACCACGGCTTTATTGGCTAACTTACATGGTATAGTGTACCAAATCCCAGCGGGCTGATATATACTTTTAGTGCTGACCGTCTGCTATGTAATGACACATCAGCAACCCCCCAGTATGATACATATTTTGTCTCATTAGATACCGTAGCACCCACGCTCCTAAACCCTAGGAGGGGTGACAACATAGAGTGATCAGCACACACTTACCGCTACCCACACCCACACTGGGTAGACAACACGTCCCTCGGGAAACACATCGAATGGACAGCCACATAACCGGATGCCCCGCGGGAATTCGTCAAGGTGGCACCCACCCACTCGGGAAACACATCGAGTGAAGATCACACATCACGTAGACTGCACGTCCCTCGGGAAACACATCGATTGGACAGCCACATAACCGGGTGCCCCGCGGGAATTCGTCGAGGTGGCACCCACCGAATGAGTTCTATCTCATATACAAACTTTCCTAACTGAAACCCCTATCTGCCCGCCAGAATTCGGCCGCGTACAGTAAAATATATATGACGAAACCGATGAGAAAGCCGTGACATTGGTGCACACATAACTGTTCAATGTTACAAATGTATTCTTTGAACCATGTCAATCGCGAAAGCGTACAATAAATTTGTCAACGGCAAACTGTTTCGACGAAATCTTTAACTCAGGAGATTCATTCCTAGTTCCAGCACTTGCTCTTCGTACCTATAATATAAGAGAAGAGAAAAACAGCAGCATCTATTCTCTTGAGCCAGGACATACACCGATTCTACAAATATGATAGATACATAAACCAAAATATTTCATCACAGCTATGTTCTGCACAATATAAGATACCCACGACAGCTGGGCCCACATTATGCGTGCATTTTAACCGCAATAGACAATACTCTCAGCCAAAACTTTGAAGCTAATTAATTTTTTGAGTCAAGGGTGGGCGGGAGGGAAATGTGAAGACGAAATTAATCGTGTGTGTGTTCCACAAAACCCCGACGCGAGAGGCGGATGAATTCAAGGACCCCCCAACTGGAACAATTGCCTATGCAATTCAATCATGTGGCGACAACATGACAACTGCGCAGTCTATCACACCAAGGGAGGCTACTCTTACCAGTAAATCTCACAACTCCAACTGGGCAGGCAATACAGAATAAAGTGGTTTATCTTTAAAGGATAAACAGTATTATTCTAGTGATATTGCCCTTAATTAAACAAACTCACACCAAAGCATATTTAGAGGTTTGGATGAAGACGGCCACGGCTTTATTGGCTAACTTACATGGTATAGTGTACCAAATCCCAGCGGGCTGATATATACTTTTAGTGCTGACCGTCTGCTATGTAATGACACATCAGCAACCCCCCAGTATGATACATATTTTGTCTCATTAGATACCGTAGCACCCACGCTCCTAAACCCTAGGAGGGGTGACAACATAGAGTGATCAGCACACACTTACCGCTACCCACACCCACACTGGGTAGACAACACGTCCCTCGGGAAACACATCGAATGGACAGCGACATAACCGGATGCCCCGCGGGAATTCGTCAAGCTCTCTAAAAACTACTGTGTACGATGGTGCACATCCACATAAAATTGTGTACTAGTGGTACACATTTTGTGTAAATAACATACACAGTATGTGTATCACTGCTACACAATTTTATGTGGATGTGCATTTTTACCACAGTACTGTGTATCGCTGATACACAGTGGTTTTTAGAGAGAGGTGGCACCCACCCACTCGGGAAACACATCGAGTGAAGATCACACATCACGTAGACTGCACGTCCCTCGGGAAACACATCGATTGGACAGCCACATAACCGGGTGCCCCGCGGGAATTCGTCGAGGTGGCACCCACCGAATGAGTTCTATCTCATATACAAACTTTCCTAACTGAAACCCCTATCTGCCCGCCAGAATTCGGCCACTATAATGTGTCTAAACACATTCACCCACCAAGAATTCTACCTGCCTATTAATTTATTTAGTTTACAAATGCTTGAAATCATTCGCTCTGAGAATGGCAAATACTAAGGAATTGCGCATCCTACTTAAACCTAAATTTTTATTCCAAATGCCGTGATCACTATATATGGCTAACACGTATTCATGTTGATATGAATGCACACTTGAACAGACTGCGAAGCACGATTCTTACTGAAAATGCCACTGGCAATGCCAAAAAGTGTGCTATGTCATGCTTACTTACGGGTGCTCTAATTGGTTGGTAATTGGCGTGAAACCCGACCACTGTCAAGTGTTCGATAACAGGCCCGTTTCAGCGTGGGGCCCAAGGCCATAGCTATATCCTGTGACACTTCCAGCCAAACAATAACACTTGAAATACAGCGAATAGGTGCACTGTATCCCACTGGCACAAAATCACCTTACCCACATTGACGTGACCATGTCCACAAATGGACTACACTTTTTTCTGTCCAAACACCACCGGCAATTCAATTCTGTCCTAACACCACCGGCAATTCAATTCTGTCCTATATATACTCATGGACCGTGTGTTTTACTCTGGGGAATTGGTCTACTGAATACAAGATTGGCTAATTCTGGAACAATGCATGATATGGTGCACTTTCTGAGTGCTCTCATTGGTTGATGAATGGCATGAAACCCAACCATACTCAAGTGTTTGGTAAATGGTCAGAGGCCCAATCAGACAAAAGACAGCATTTCATTAGAGATTGGAGATAAATCAACTGGCATACTGGCCACCATTACCTATGTGTACTACATATGTAGCTGCAGAAATGTTGCTCTCAAAAGTCAAAGCCAGTAGGTCAGGCTATTCCAGATATTATTGCAATAGTTCCTCATATCTCCAGTTTAACTGACTACAGAGAGAGAGAGAGAGAGAGAGAGAGAGAGAGAAATATGGTTTAATGTCGCGTTCAGCAATATTTCAATATTATACAAAATTCTAAGCACTCAAGTCACTAACTTAATAACCCAAGGCTTTAAAACATACACACATTAAAACTTATGTAACATCGTTCTCTCAAATAACCCAAGATGCAATACTCCCTCACTCGACTAAAAAGATCTTCCAAAGTAGTCGCTCGATAAAAAAAACATCTCTTACAATCTTAGAATCTATGCATTCGATAAGAATATGTTTCACCGTGAGATCATCCTGGCATGGAACACACCTTGGGACTTTCGTGAGTTAACTGACTACATACTGAAATGTTCAATAAATAATATTTGAAGTCCCTGGTTTCCGAGGATGAAACTTGACTTTACAAAGAATCCAGTATTTTGGGGACTATAGTTGACCTCTGGATTACATGTACCTCCTTAACGCATGTTACCGGTTATTTCTCATCCTCTGTATACGATATATACAGTGCAGTGCTGTCTTATTGTACAAAAACCACAAAAGTAGACTTCTACGGTAATCTGCCAAGCAGAATGCATGAGGGCCACAAACACTTGTACAAACAATTCAGCAGAATGAGAATCCTGACATCATTCTTTTCAACATGGCCGTCCTCTGCCCATCCTACTCAGAGTGCATATAAAAATACCTACAAGTCATTACCACAAGCAGTTCAACACAGATTGGCATGAATTAACAGGCCCTGTCTCATTCCATCAGAGGAAAAACTAACTTTAACTTTGTTGGCATGACAAACACTATAGTACTCCATTTCTTATCTCATCATATCTTCTGCAAGCCGCATATGCTTTGTACATTGACAAAGAATCCTAACTAACCTAGCCACATCTTCACAACATCAAGGTTGATTTTTTGAGCCAAAACAGTAGTAGTATACATGCAAAAAAGGTCCCATTGACCTCTTTGCACTTAAACTTGAGGGGTAACTCGTGATTTCCCTAAAGAATCCGACAGGGGGCGCCACCGGCTCAAGGCATGTACTGACATGTTATGGATTGCATCAGCATTGGCTGTGTGCCAAGTTTTGACCACTATAGTTCGGTTAACCTTTGACCTTTTATTCCTCTGCGGTGATGCGGTCATGTCTGGCGGTCATGCGGTCGCCTCCGCGGAGAAAAAGTAGTCCCCAGAATTCAAATACGCTGCATGGTCCGATTGGGTCGTATGAGGTATCAATGTGAAGCATTCGTAAAGGGGCATCTGATGAGCTGGGCGAGGAGTTGAAATACAACCACCTCGCTGGGGGTCTAATAACACCCCAGCCACCAGTCAGATTTTTGGACCGGATTCGGGGCCTTCGCGCACATCGCCGGCAGTGACATCATATATAGTAAAATAGATGTTTAACGAAAATTTTGATTACTTTTCAAGTCTGCATAATACCTCCGTTGACCTAGCGTTAAAAAGAATTATCTGGAGATAATTTTCCCTGTTTATCTGGACAGAGCATATGAAAAGTAGTTCGCTCATGTGCAACACTAAAGGAGTTGTTTGGTCGGATTCAAACTGAACCGTGCGTTGGTTGGTTTCCCCTATACGTCATAGCAACGTAGTAAAGGTCAACTTCCGCTATTGGAGGCAGGGATGTTATTGGAGCCTGCGAAATGGAGCATGCGCTGTGGGGAGGTTGGTTGAAATAGCGTCATTCTGCGCATGCGCGATGGACCAATGGTATAGAAATAGACGTTTTGGGGTCTAGGGGAGCCACTAATGGTCCGATGGGGCCGAGTGAGGTATCAATGTGAAGCATTCGCGAGGGGGCCTCCGATGCTGTGGGTGTGGGGTTAGAATAGCGTCATTCTGCGCATGTGCGGTAGACCAAGGGTATGGAAATAGACGTTTTGGGATCGAGGTGGGCCACTATTGGTCCGATTGGGTCGAGTAAGGTATCATTGTAAAACCTATGTGAGGGGGCATCCGATGGGCTGGGTGTGGGATTGAAATATCGGCATTCTGCGCATGCGCATTAGACCAAGGGTATGGAAATAGACGTTTTCGGGTCTAGGGCAGCCACTCGTGGGCCGATGGTGTTGTATGAGGTATCAATGTGAAGCACACATGAGGGGGCATCCGCCTGGACTAGTGTGTCGTCCGTGTTCCACATTCTGCGCATGCCCAGACAGGGAATTGTGGGAAAAGGGTATGGAAATACACGTTTTGGGGTCGAGGTGGGCCACTATTGGTCCGATGGAGTCGTATGAGGTATCAATGTGAAGCACACATGAGGGGGCATCCGACGGAGTGGTTGATACGTGGAACTGACGTCATTCCGCGCATGCGCAGTAGACCAAGTGTATGAAAATAGACGTTTTGGGATCTAGGGGAGCCCCTAGTGGACCGATTCGGTCGAGTGAGGTATCCATGTAAAGCACGCATGAGGGAGCATCCACATGGACTAGCGTCTGTTCCGTGTTTGGCATTCTGCGCATGCGCAGACAGGGAATTGTGGGAAAAGGGTATGGAAATAGACGTTTTCGGGTCTAGGTGGGCTACTATGGGTCCGATGGAGTCGTATGAGGTCTTATTTTGAAGCCTATGTGAGGTGGCATCTGCTTGGACTAGTGTGTCGTCCGTGTTCCACATTCTGCGCATGCGCAGACAGAAAATTGTGCGAAAAGTGCATTGCAGTGAACGTTTTAGGATATAGTGGAGCCCCTAATGGGCCGATGGAGCCGCATGAGGTATCAATGTGAAGCACACATGAGGGGGCATCCGCCTGGACTAGTGTCTCGGCCGTTGTCACCATTCGGCGCATGCGCAGACAGGGAATTGTGAGCAACGCCCGCCAACGCCAAGCTCAACGCTTCAACGCCCTGGTGAATTAGCCCAAAAGCTCTGATTTTCATGGAATTGTCACTAATTCATTGGAAATGCAGTGACGCCCGTCAACGTCCGCCTTAACGCCCTAGCATAACGCCTTGACGCCATGATATAGACAGATGAGAGAAGAACAACAACAACAAGGATGAGAGAACAACAACAACAACAACGAGTTTTTTTTATATAGTTTATTTTACTCTTCATCATAACATACCCACGCTGGGGGAGCCGCGTTGGGTATGATTACAATTCAAGAATACTCTTGTCCAATCAGAGATCGCCATTTGGTCCTGCCATATTCGTTCTTGCCCGTTAGATGTATTCTCGGCTGCACTTGTCCAATCAGAAGCCGTCCTTAAGAAAGTTCCATCTTCGGCCCTGTTCGCTCTCAGCCGTTTGTTCTAATCGTCGTCGGTCAGGCCTGGGTATTCGTCGGGCAGCATGTCCTGAAACAGTTGCTTGCACATTCTAATCGCATTTTCCAGGGCCTCGTTGGGTGGTAACCCCATAGCCTCTTCCAAGTGACGCTTGGTCTTCATGATGGACCTGTGCTTGGGGTCGCCTTTTATTTCAAGCGGTAGTAAGGTATACTGTTCATAGATCGCCATGGCTGTTTTCCTGATGCGGGGCCGCATTTCGGTGTACGCCTGTTGTAAGTTATCCTGTTCCGCGTCCTCGATCGGTTCAGCGTGGGTATTGATAGCTGCTGTCACAATACGATCCCAGAAGGTAGGTTCTGCCTCACTTTCCTGGGATGTAGGCTGACTATCTCAGGTCAAGCTCCTTGTATCAGTAGATAGACTGTCAGCAATCTCGGTTTCGGTATCAGTCGATACACTCTCAGCCGCTTCCTCAGTGGGCTCCTCGGAGTCTGGATGGAAAGTCTTCTGGTGTCGCATCATATCGTAATGTCTGGTGAACGTGCGTTCGCACTCAAAGCAAGTATAAACCATGTCGACGGTTGAACGTCGACTGAGCGTGTTTTAGCAATACACTTCATTTTATAGACGCCCGTCAACGCTTAGCTTACCGCTTCAGCGCCTTCGAGAATGCGGGGAAAGGAGATAGAAGGCCTCCTCGACACTGGGATGAATCACCATCGGCTCTTCAATTCGGAACGGCGGATCGACCTCCATAGGTTCTTCCATTCGAGGATGTAGGGAAGGGAGATGAAAGGGCCCCTGGACACTGGAATCAGTCACCATCGGCTCTTCAATTCGGGGCGGGGGATCGATCTCCATGGGTTCTTCCATTCGAGGATGCGTTCCCATGGGAACTGAAATATCCGGTCTGGAGAGTGGCGAGCGTAATCCGTGTATGACACTATGGTGACGTTTCAATTGACTGGGATGCTTAAAGACTATATCACACTCTGCACATGTGTGAGTGGGTACTTCGTGGCATGCACGTGTGTGACAACGTAAACTGTCCAGGCGATGAAAGGGCTTCCAGCAAGTCGTACACGTGAACATTGTTGTAGAGTGTCTACTGAGTGAAACGTCGACTGTGCGTGTTTTGTGAATACACTTGCTTTTATAACGCCAGTCAACGCCTAGCTTAACGCTTCAACGCCCTGGTGAACTAGCTCACAAGCTCTCATTTTTCTAGACAACAATACATCGAAATGCGATGACGCCCGCCAACGTCCGTCTCAACGCCTTAACGCCCGTCTCCATACCTGTCTCAACGCGTTATGCCATGTCCATCATCATTGGCCGTTGATGTTGGAGGTTGAAGAAGATAATTTACCGTCTCCAGCTGGATCTCCATAAAGGTTTGAAATGCTTCATGCAGGGTCAGCAGATTCTGGGCACGGGTAGTTGTGTTGGTATCCTCATTGGATATTATGCTTGTTCTTTATTTTGTATTTCAATGTTTGTCCCAGGCCACGTGGGAAAATCTATAATGTAAATGCGTGGCCGTATGGCAAATAAATGCCCAGTGGTCTGTCTAGGGCTTAACTGGGAGAAAAAAAAAAAAAAAAAAACCTTCAGAGCTTTGTCAACTTTCACAGTTGCAGGAAGGATTAAATGCACTGACAACATATAGTTCACGGTTTCCTTGAGAGAATTTATTAAGTCCAATTCCTGAAGAAATGCCGTTTCTTTTTACTAGATAAAAATTGTACACGGAATGGTAATATTTCTATTAATGGGCTTAATGCATTTACACTAGTTCTGTTGTGTCATTGTCTGTTTGGCATGTAAATACTTAATTTCGAAACTTGTTATGCAATAGCGGGGTGGGGGGTGGGGGGGGGGAGTGAGCAGGAGTATTTGATTGCTCATCTGTTAGAATGCTAATTCATCCCATAGTCTGGGTACAAAGTATTTACTGAGTCTGTGGTAATTTCTGAATTCTGAGTTCGCTAGTGTAAAAACGTTCGTGCATGTTAACATTACCATGTTCATTATTACTGCCCCAGATTTGGAAACTGTTAATGCTCTTCTATTTATTTTCCATGGGAATCATATTCGGGTTTGCCCCCAAATTTTGTCATCCTTTTGTTCGGCGACTTTTTTTTATTTGTCTTTTTTTTGTAAAAAGAATCATTTCGTCTTCAGGATAAAGTTTAATTTAAATTTTCATAATCTCACGCAAGGTGATTACTGCATTAGAGAGCATATGACCATTTTCGCTCATGCAAGTTTTTCGATGATTCAATCTTGTGTGAGCAATACTGATAGACTGTGAGCTAGTCTTATAGACACTGTTTTTCTGAAAGACCATTACTCTTTGAATAACACTTGGCTGCACTTTGGACACGGAGGCGTTTGCTCAGAGCTTTATTTTTTAATTTGGGTACCCATGACTTTCAATATTTATTGCTAAAGATTGGCGGTAGAATTATGGTTAAACATGTTTTGCAATATATTATATTCAAACTGTAACATGATGGTGTGGTATGATTGGAGGAATTAATGAATAACATAGCGCACGATTTTGACAGATATATCAGAAATGATGCCTAGTATAACGCATACTTTCTGTTATTGCATATTGTGGGTAAGCTGACTGAACGAAATTGCGATGGTAAATATTGGAACCTGGTTGGTATAATGTGGCAATTGATGTACGACCAGACAATATTTCCATCTTTGAACTTTTACGTCATGCACGATATCACAGATGCTCCGTGGGGTAATGTTGGCATTATTTATTTATTCACACTTCTTTATGTAACGCCAAGCTGAAAAATAAACGAAGCCAATCTTTTTTTTATGCAATGTTCAATTCTCTTGGGGAACCAATTGTTCGCACCCATATAATCACAGAGATAGGTAGAGAACCATAATTTCTAAGGCTGTATTACTAGTCCGTGAGCTACTAGGGCTCACCTTGCACTATATCACACTCTGCACATGTGTGAGTGGGTACTTCGTGGCATGCATGTGTGTGACAACGTAAACTGTCCAGGCGATGAAAGGGCTTCCAGCAAGTCGTACACGTGAACATTGTTGTAGAGTGTCTACTGAGTGAAACGTCGACTGTGCGTGTTTTGTGAATACACTTGCTTTTATAACGCCAGTCAACGCCTAGCTTAACGCTTCAACGCCCTGGTGAACTAGCTCACAAGCTCTCATTTTTCTAGACAACAATACATCGAAATGCGATGACGCCCGCCAACGTCCGTCTCAACGCCTTAACGCCCGTCTCCATACCTGTCTCAACGCGTTATGCCATGTCCATCATCATTGGCCGTTGATGTTGGAGGTTGAAGAAGATAATTTACCGTCTCCAGCTGGATCTCCATAAAGGTTTGAAATGCTTCATGCAGGGTCAGCAGATTCTGGGCACGGGTAGTTGTGTTGGTATCCTCATTGGATATTATGCTTGTTCTTTATTTTGTATTTCAATGTTTGTCCCAGGCCACGTGGGAAAATCTATAATGTAAATGCGTGGCCGTATGGCAAATAAATGCCCAGTGGTCTGTCTAGGGCTTAACTGGGAGAAAAAAAAAAAAAAAAAAACCTTCAGAGCTTTGTCAACTTTCACAGTTGCAGGAAGGATTAAATGCACTGACAACATATAGTTCACGGTTTCCTTGAGAGAATTTATTAAGTCCAATTCCTGAAGAAATGCCGTTTCTTTTTACTAGATAAAAATTGTACACGGAATGGTAATATTTCTATTAATGGGCTTAATGCATTTACACTAGTTCTGTTGTGTCATTGTCTGTTTGGCATGTAAATACTTAATTTCGAAACTTGTTATGCAATAGCGGGGTGGGGGGTGGGGGGGGGGAGTGAGCAGGAGTATTTGATTGCTCATCTGTTAGAATGCTAATTCATCCCATAGTCTGGGTACAAAGTATTTACTGAGTCTGTGGTAATTTCTGAATTCTGAGTTCGCTAGTGTAAAAACGTTCGTGCATGTTAACATTACCATGTTCATTATTACTGCCCCAGATTTGGAAACTGTTAATGCTCTTCTATTTATTTTCCATGGGAATCATATTCGGGTTTGCCCCCAAATTTTGTCATCCTTTTGTTCGGCGACTTTTTTTTATTTGTCTTTTTTTTGTAAAAAGAATCATTTCGTCTTCAGGATAAAGTTTAATTTAAATTTTCATAATCTCACGCAAGGTGATTACTGCATTAGAGAGCATATGACCATTTTCGCTCATGCAAGTTTTTCGATGATTCAATCTTGTGTGAGCAATACTGATAGACTGTGAGCTAGTCTTATAGACACTGTTTTTCTGAAAGACCATTACTCTTTGAATAACACTTGGCTGCACTTTGGACACGGAGGCGTTTGCTCAGAGCTTTATTTTTTAATTTGGGTACCCATGACTTTCAATATTTATTGCTAAAGATTGGCGGTAGAATTATGGTTAAACATGTTTTGCAATATATTATATTCAAACTGTAACATGATGGTGTGGTATGATTGGAGGAATTAATGAATAACATAGCGCACGATTTTGACAGATATATCAGAAATGATGCCTAGTATAACGCATACTTTCTGTTATTGCATATTGTGGGTAAGCTGACTGAACGAAATTGCGATGGTAAATATTGGAACCTGGTTGGTATAATGTGGCAATTGATGTACGACCAGACAATATTTCCATCTTTGAACTTTTACGTCATGCACGATATCACAGATGCTCCGTGGGGTAATGTTGGCATTATTTATTTATTCACAGTTCTTTATGTAACGCCAAGCTGAAAAATAAACGAAGCCAATCTTTTTTTTATGCAATGTTCAATTCTCTTGGGGAACCAATTGTTCGCACCCATATAATCACAGAGATAGGTAGAGAACCATAATTTCTAAGGCTGTATTACTAGTCCGTGAGCTACTAGGGCTCACCTTGCACCCCCCCCCCCACCCTCCCCCACTACAGACCGAAACTATGTTTTTTATGTGCTTTAGGATATGTCAAATAAGAAACAATTTGTTAACAGTCGATAAACTGGGACTCACTACCCTTTTAATCACTTTTAAATTACTCCTGTGTTAATATGTGCGCATTTTGTGATAATAGGGGGTACACTCTCAGAAATATTCAGGGAATAATCCTGAATAGATCAGGCTGCACATCCACAACTCAATTTCAGGGATTTTATCTGAAATCCAGGGATAATTTCTTGAATTTCAGAAAAAAGATCCCTGAATGAGAGGATTTTCCCTGAAATTCAGGCAAATTTACCACCCTGATTAGTAAGTTCCCGACCCTATTCAGGTACGTAAAATCCCCCAAAATTCAGGTAATTTAGCTTTACTTCACGGATGATATACCTTAATTTCAGGAAATTATCCCTGGATTTCAGGTAAAATCCCTGAAATTGAGTTGTGGATGTGCAGCCTGATCTATTCAGGATTATTCCCTGAATATTTCTGGGAGTGTAGGGTTACAAGAATAGTCTTATCTTCCATAATTTTTATCCAATCTTTATAATGTTGGTCACATATTATTCAGCATTGATTGCTGCATCGACTATTTACAAGATACTATCATTATTTGTTGGATATGACGTCACACAGGGACCATACATACAACAGTAGGAGTAGTAGCGAAAGTGGGCGTTTTGGGGGTGCGTGAGGGTATACTTGAGCGATTGAGGGACCATTCTTGGTCCGAATGCGTCGTGTGACATGTCAAAGTGAAGCCCTCGGTATGTAGGCCACGACTTGAGGGATCTCCACATGATCTGTGACGTCATTGGTGACGTCATCAGTAGGAGTAGTAGCCAAAGTAGGCATTTTGAGGTTGTGAAGGAAGATTTTTGGAGAGAGATGGACCATCCGTGGTCTAAATGGACCGTGTGGGGTGTCATTTTGTAACTTTCTGCATGTAAACGACGAATGTTATGGTTTTTGTTGGAAGTCGCATCGTGCTATTCATGCGCAGTTGAGCAGTAGTTACAAAAGATGTCATTTTGGGCGTGGGCAATGACATGTTTGGGCAATCAAGGGACCCATGTTTGGTCCAAATGGACAGGTTGGGGTATCCTAGTGACGCTTTCGTGGGATAGTCAGACAGGCGTGTTTTCTATTGGAATTCACGCCAATCTGCGCATGCGCAGTTGGGGTGTAGTAAGTAAAGTGGTCATTCTGGAGAGATTGAGGTCCTATATCTCATCTAAAGATAGAGTGTAGGGTGTCATCTTGAAGCTCTCGTGGTGTAGACCACAACTTGAGGCATTTCCAGGTCATCTGTGATGTCATTGGGGACGTCATCAGTATGAGTGGTAACGAAAGCGGCCATTTTATGGGTGCGTAGTGGTGTGTTTGAGCGACTGAGGGACCATTCTTGGTCCGAATGGGACATGTGGGGTATCATATCGAAGCTTTTGCGGAACAGCGTCCGACTGGTCCGGTGTGTCATAGAAGTAGGGGATATGGCTAGCATGTGCAGGCAGCAAATAGTAGGGCACGTGAATGGGATTTTAGACTCGAGGTGGACCATTCGTGGTCCGAATGGTTTGCGTGGGGTTACGTAGCGAAGGGCTCGTGGGCTAGCGTCGGATTGGACTGGTATCATCGCACGCATCCTGGTGTACCATATGCACTACGGGCTATAGTGTACAGGGTGCACCACAGATACGTGCGCATGCCTGCGTTGACATCACTTTCTATCTCCAAGACCTCCAAGCTCCGACTCCAAGAGCTCCGAGCTCCAAGAGCTCCGACTTCAAGAGCTCTGAGCTCCAAGTTCTCAACCGACCCATCCCACAGCTCCGAGCTCTGTAGTTTCTCAAATGGTGGCTTCTGATTAGATAAGAGCTCTATACTACTGTCAGACTACATTTGCAGAACGATGATACTAGGCTACACACCAGTCCAATCCGACGCTACCCCACAAGCCCTTCACTACGAAACCCCTCACGACCCATTCGAACGGTTCACCTCGAGGCTAAAATTCCATTCCAGTGCCCCTCTTCCAATATTTGCTGTCTGCGCATGCCCAGCCATATCCCCCACTTCTATGACACACCGGACCAGTCGGACGCTATTTCACGAAAGCTTCGATATGATACCTCACACGTCCCATTCGGACCAAGAATGGTCCCTCATGCACTATCTCAAACACACCACTACGCACCCCTAAAATGGCCGCTTTCGTTACCACTCGTACTGATGATGTCGGCAATGACGTCACAGATGACATGGAAATCCCTCAAGTCGTGGTCTACACCACGAGAGCTTCAAGATGACACCCTACACTCCATCTTTGGATGAGATATAGGACCTCAATCTCTCAGATATACCCCTGCACACCTCCAGAATAACCACTTTACTTATTACACCCCAACTGCGCATGCGCAGATTGGCGTGAATTCCAATAAAAAACACGCCTGTCTGACTATCCCACGAAAGCTCCACTAGGATACCCCAACCTGTCCATTTGGCCCAAACATGGGTCCCTTGATTGCCCAAACACGTCATTGCTCACGCCCAAAATGACATCTTTTGTAACTACTGCTCAACTGCGCACGAGTAGCAGGATGCGACTTCCAACAAAAACCATACCATTCGTCGTCTACATGCTGAGAGTTACAAGATGATACCCCACACGGTCCATTTAGACCACGGATGGTCCAGCTTTACCCCAAAAACCTTCCTTCACAACCTCAAAATGCCTACTTTGGCTACTACTCCTACTGATGACGTCACCAATGATGTCACAGATCATGTGGAGATCCCACAAGTCGTGGCCTACATACTGAGGGCTTCACTTTGACATCTCATCAAACGACGCATTCGGACCAAGAATGGTCCCTCAATCGCTCAAGCATACCCTCACGCACCCCCAAAACGCCCACTTTCGCTACTACTCCTACTATTGTATGTATGGTCCCTGTGTGACGTCATACCCAACAAATAGTGATAGTATCTTGTAAATATCTGATGCAGCAATTAATGCTGAATAATATGTGACCAACATTATAAAGATTGGATAATAATTATGGAAGATAAGGCTATTCTTGTAACCCTACCCCCTATTGTCACAAAAATTGTACTTATTAACACAGGGGTAATTTAAAAGTGATTAAAAGGGTAGGGAGTCCCAGTTTATCGACTGTTAACAAATTGTTTCTTATTTGACATGTCCTAAGGCACATACAAAACATAGTTTCGGTCTGTAGTGTTAAGGGGGTGCAAGGTGAGCCCGTAGCTCACGGACTATACACTCTTCAATCTTCTTTCCCCAATAACTCTGATATTATATTCCAAAGACTATCCCGTCGTGATATAGCAATGTTGAAAGCGACGTTAAACCCTATTCACTCACGCCATAGGCTATCAGGTGTGAATTTAGAGCTTGATCTTTTTCTTCAGTGATATATTAATCAATTGTCTCTTTTTTTTTTATTCGCCCTAATTTCGTCCTAACATTCGCGCTTGCCCGAGATCTATGGAGTCGTTGGGGTCATATGACTTCTTGTTAGTACGCCAGCATCTTTTCCCGCCGCCTTTATATATTGCGTTTGACAGATACAAGTCATAGAAAGATGGGATTAATAAAGAAACAATGCTTAGTAGTTTGAAGATGAATACCAAAGGAAGCAATTAATCCATTGTTCAGGCATGAGAAAACATCTGTACGGGCAAGGCTATTCCATTGTCACAATGTAGATTTATCAGCGACAAAGAAACTGACCCTTCCTCCAAAACTGTGCTTGCTATGAGCCAACACGGCTACGAATACCCAACGAATATGACCTCTCACAACCCTGAGACTACATTGGAATACATACATAGCCTGACGAAGCAGATATCCACTATCTGCGAGAGCTTGTGACCATTAAACTTAGTTAGTCTGAAAGGCGCGGCCTATAGTTATTCATTTATACTATATAGACTGAAACGACTACCCCAAATTTCTATTAAGCAAAAATAGTTGTCTTAAAAAGTAACTCATGTTATACAACGGAACAGATACATCGTCATTACTCCCTGATTTATCTACATTAACCCTATCTGGCCTGGGCTTTTGGGGCCTGTCCTGGTCTGGGGGGGGGGGCGAAATTTTTTTTAAGAGCTAGGGGGCTAAAACATATTACACTATACTCTTGGGTCAAGCTCTAACAGAAAATGTAAAAACATCCAAGATGGCCGCTTTGATGACGCCACAGTGACGCTATTTTAAAAACGGCATTTTTTGGTCGATTTTTCGATCGGATTTTTCAAATTCTTAATTTATGCAATTTCTTCGCACAAACTGCATGAAAAATTAGTACATACTACTGTGATGTGAAATAAAATAGTTTTTGCCCACTTTTCATCGCGGAAAAGCAGAAATTTTGAAGAAATATGACAAAAATATCACTTTTCTGATACGCCACGTGGACTCCATTTTGAATTTGCCCATGATCGTCTGCTCGGGGGGTTATGCAAGTGGGCACAAAATGACCCCAATATGATAACTATAAAGTCAAGGAGTTTCAGCACTTCATTTTTTGTCGTTCCAGAGATAGTGCAGAAAGTTTGGTAGGGGGGGGGGGCATTTTGATTTTGCTGATTACGGGGTTATCATGTACACTGTAAAAGAATGTTTTTCAAAACACTAAAAGTGGTTGCAACTGGGCTGCAACGGATAGTGGTTTTTTGAAAACCAGAGGTATCGGTTTTTTGAGAACCCACATCTTCCCAAACCTTACTTCCCGTTGCAGCCCAGTTGCAACCAGGTTTTCGAAAACCAGATTTGCAGTTTTTCCAGAACCAAGAAACAGTGATTCCATACCCCAGATCACAGGTTTTCCAAACTCCACTTCCCGTTGCAGCCCAGTTGTAACCAGGTAGTTCAAAATGTCATACTGGTACTATATGAATAGCACACATGACACGGCGAACAAGCGTACCAACATGTACCAGTAGTCAGAAACAACGATAGATTTTCAAAAGAAAATCACTTTCTGGATATTATGCCAAACATGGATATCTATAACAGGCTAATGTAATCCTTACTTAGTGTAGGTAATACTTTTAATGAAAACTTCAAATAAGTCTTCCATTAAATAAACCACTGAAGACACGTATCTCAATGATCTTCCGATGATAGTGGGGATTCTCTAAAACTTTGTGCATCGGGTACTTTAGCACAACGTCCCCATCCTTAGTTGAAGATTATCCGGTTGTGCTAATTTCTTGCGATAGTTTGAGCATTACAGTATCAGTATATCATTTTTGATAGATCAAACTTGGGAATGGGTGAATAAACGCCCAAATTCGCGTTATGGGGTTTCAAAACACCTGTGTTTGAAACATTTGTATCGGTGTTTCTGTGCGTCAAATATAGTGTTTCGAACAACACGACGCGTTTTCAAACACACATTGCGGGGTTTTAAAACACAAGTGTTTAATGGGATTTTGAAAACCTTGCTTTTTGGAGTTAGAAAGTCGGAAATTGTGAACATTTTCTCAGCCTAAGATCTTCCCTGAACATGCGCCAGATTGCGTAAAATGGAGGCTAAATTTTCAAAATGTCCTTCTCGGTCCCATCCCCGATTTGGCACCCCCAATGTTGAATTGCTTTCACCGCGCCTGTGGTGCTCTTTGGTCTCAATCTTCCTTATATGATCAAACGTGTTCAATGCTGTTTATGTTTGCATGGTGCACTCGATGATATTCAATGCGTATTCAATATTCAACCAGATTGACCACAAAAGCTGCAAATAACGTCTACCTTTACAATCTTTTGACTCCACCCCACCCAACTCCCCACATCACCCCACCGTTTTTTCAAGTTTGCTGGATACTGGTGTGGAGGCTAAGAGTGTCCGTGAGCATAGAGTGTCCGGTTCGTATCTTTTAACCCAGGTAGAGGACACTCCTCGCCATTCGCTCAAATATGGGCATGATGGGGGGAGGGGAGGCAGTGTTCGCCTACAGTAAATATAGGTTATGGGACATTGGTCACCAGGACACTCTACTGCAGCACACCGGTACGTGTCAGTTTCTTGAAAAACTGAATTTCATTTTGTGGTGTTTCGACACACTCGGATTAGTTTGCGGGAAAGCGAGAAGTTGTTTTTTGAAACACGTCGGTCTTCAAACCCAACTATAGTGTTTCAAAATTCCAGAAGGAGTGGCTTGTAAACCGTCAAGTTGTCGGAAAACCAAACATCGGTGTTTCGAAACACACAAGTTTTAAAACCAGGCTGCAGTGTTTTGAAATACCGAAACCTGGTTTTCTCAAACCATGAAGTCGTGTTTCAAAACACATTCTTTTTACAGTGTAAGCCTGCTCGCAAACATACATTTTCAGAGGTTTCTGGAACATTTTCAGAGGTTTCTTTCAGATACTTATTGGTTTACACTTTTATGTTTATAAACTCGTCCCGAGAGACACATTTGTTGACAGAAAAATTATCGATGAATGATCAGCAAAAATATTGTAGCTGGAGCTTGAAATAGTGAGATAACAATAGTATTTACATAATTTCCGTGCTTCTCTGGGTGGAAATTATATTACAGTAGCAATCAACGTTCAGCTATAGCCCTTCAGGTCACAAACCACTAAATATTCGCCTTACTTAATATGTAGTAAATTGGCCGTGCACATGTTGAGAAAACTATATTCCCTAATATTCGCCGGCACAAATGACCCACCACACCAGGTAGACTGGCCTTTCCGCTCAAACATATGGAAAATTCAGCATACATTCCCCACCAATTTTTCGAGATGAGACCGCCAGAAATAGGGTCATCCAGCCCGACACCATTACGGCAAATTTCGGAGGTGCCAATCAAACTGGCCCAGATTTGTTTTCCGATTAAAATTTGAAAAGGTGGTTTTGATATATTTTAGAGCCAAATATTATAGAAACATTTTAAAATACGTCACAGACCATTTCTGGCCCAGTCAGGTATAATGGCCAATCAATGTTCGCCGGAAGTTAAGTCCTGATAATAATCTTGGACCCACTTTCTGCAATGGAGGTTTGTGACCTACAAATAAGTAAATCTAATCAGATTCCAATAAACTTTGTGTGGCCGAACCAATAACAAACAATGATATACATATGCAAATATAAAGGTCTTGCTTCGAATAATCGCAAAGTTATCGATTGTCACATCAAAGTGACATTTCCCTTAATATATGGACCCATGAGTAGTCAAACACTTATTCAAATATTTCACCCCAAAAGATTATTTAATAATTTATTTTCTGGATTTTTAATTTGTACACTTACAGACGTTAACTACAGTCCCCCGAATTGTATCTGTACACACATGAGATAACGATTATTAACACAAATTCTCCCCCCCCCATTGTAGAGGGGAAATAAAAGCAAAATTTTACCGTTAATTTGTATCATATCTCCAGTTAGAATCCGATGAATGCCCTTTCATGCAGTTATTTGACAAACCGGACCAGTGTTACTTCGCAATGATTAAAGTTTGTGAATATATTGACCTAATTTAATGTGTGAGCTTACTGTCCAGCACGATCGCTGATGTGGGGGTGGAGTCAATAAACGGAATGCGCAAATAAACGTTTCCACAGCACAGAATATATCAACGAATGGCTTGAAAATAACTGTACTGACACAATAACTCAATTCCTTTACAGAAGTCAGACAATATTCAAATTGGGCGGCAAACACAGAAATGCCAGCTCGAGCGCCCGCAATAGACGAAAAATGTATACGTTTAGGCTTGATAACATTCTATCCGACCTGAACAAGCATAAAATGGGCTGGAAATAAGCATTTATATCTGATTCTGTACCTCTCTGGAGGAAAAAGGCACTTAAACATGTGACAATGAAAAAAGACCGATTTTCGTTTTTCTCCTACAGGTCACAAACCACTAAATATTCGCCTTACTTAATATGTAGTAAATTGGCCGTGCACATGTTGAGAAAACTATATTCCCTAATATTCGCCGCCACAAATGACCCACCACACCAGGTAGACTGGCCTTTCCGCTCAAACATATGGAAAATTCAGCATACATTCCCCACCATTTTTTCGAGATGAGACCGCCAGAAATAGGGTCATCCAGCCCGATACCATTACGGCAAATTTCGGAGGTGCCAATCAAACTGGCCCAGATTTGTTTTCCGATTAAAATTTGAAAAGGTGGTTTTGATATATTTTAGAGCCAAATATTATAGAAACATTTTAAAATACGTCACAGACCATTTCTGGCCCAGTCAGGTATAATGGCCAATCAATGTTCGCCGGAAGTTAAGTCCTGATAATAATCTTGGACCCACTTTCTGCAATGGAGGTTTGTGACCTTCAGTCAGTCTCAATATCTTCCGCTTCCTTTGCCTATGAAGTAGCGGTTGCCTCCGTCATGTGGACTATATCTCCTGAGACCAACAGCGCTTTCAAAACTATCGTTGGTGTTTCGGCGGGGGACTTAGCATCCTCTGACTGCTTGTCATTTAATGAGTCGCGATGCTTCTTCTTTGTACATTCTCGTTTGAAAACGATTCATGGTGTAATACTCACAAGAAAACGTAAAGCGAACGATGCAATTTGGTAAAACAATTCTCACGAGAACTGATTTTTGAAGCGTTCGTGCGTACCCGACGCCTGATCATGCCTGTGTTTCGGAGATTATCGAGAAGCGATCTGATATGGCCCAAATGCATTAATTTTTTTATCGAAAAATACATTCTCCCTTGAAAACGGATTTCAGGCAGACAAACCATTGGTTTCAATCGATCGTAATTCAATTGTCCATCAGACAAACGAAATCCTCCACATCATGGGCAATTCGACGAAATTCTCGATTGAAATTCGAAACAGATTTGTAAACGTTTCAGAAGACTTTCCATATACTTCTAGCAAACAGTTTTCTAGTGACATTCATTCAGAGTCAAGTTAATGCAATCACTACTCTGAAAAGTGGAGAAACAGATCATGTAGATACTATTGATTCGTATTTATTTGATCAATGATGCCAAAAATTTCAAAGCAATTGTACACCAACAGATGTAAAAGGTTGATGAGAATTTTTAATGAGAAAAACAGTACGGTTTCGTCAAACGAAATGGAAGACATTGGATTAACTGCCTTATATTATCAGCCGAAGTTCACTGGAACAATGCAGACAGCACGTGTTGGCATTTGCTTTCTCACGGCGATGGCATACAACGATCTGCTCAAAGTGAGGTCCTCATCCTATGCATGTGCTTCTTCAAATGATGATCGATGACAGGGACATCTCTCTGTAACATTCGAAATGAAGCAGATCATCAATCACCTTCAGTCGCTTCATATCAATTTAGAGGTGAGAAGAATATAGAAATATACATTCTCTTTGATGAAGATTGTGTGGATTATTCAGCACTATCTGGCTTGGAGATCATGAGCAATGGATGTGAAGTGGTGGTTTTCAATTGATTTCAAACACGTAACATTGGACATTCACATACAATGAATTGATTGGAGGCATAGCGTTAAATAAGCGATGGAATCTTGCAACAAGTTTATTGAACATCCCTTTATACCAATGTGCATTTGTTCATGGGATGATATATTACGATTTGGTGCGTAATTATATGACTTTACATGACATATGGTTTTAGAATAATAAAAGACCTCAGGACGAGGAAAGAGGTGAATGTAAAAGGAGCCAAATTTGGGGACATTTTTGTTTCCTCCTAGAACATTTTATAGCGCGCAACACTAACAATCGACAGCATGAATCACCATCATTATACACAAACATAGATGTAGCTGGACCCATCTCTGTGCAAAATATTAGGGGGTATTCCGGTAAATTAGAGCTGCCCGCGGTGCACAAACACAGCGAATTTTATGTATGAATAGCGAGTGAATGCTCCATCTGTCGCCAATGGGGCAAGCCATCAGATTTACAGCTGGCGACAGGCATTTTAAACGGCCCCGTCATCAAAAAATTGTTGCCGGTTGAGGGGGGGATCCAGGGCATTTCCCCCAGTGGACATTTCCCCCAGCGGACATTTCCCCCATGGACATTTCCCCCAGTGGACATTTCCCCCAGTGGTCATTTCCCCCAGTGGACATTTCCTCCACCCTATATTTTTAGGTTATTTTGAGGCTAATATAACATAATTTTCAAATAATTTGGCAAAAACTAAATTGTTATATTATATAGCACATTTTTAAACAATATAATGGATCACATAGTGATAACATATAATATTCATATACATAGTATATATTTTAACATTTTAAGAAAACATTATATCACATAGTGGTACAATAAAAGATGTATTTTTAAACAATATAATTTTGTTCCATATATTTTTTTTTACCTCAACTTTCACTGTAGTTCTCATCAAATGGCTTCTCTCAGCAGAGATAATCCTCACAACTTGAAAGGTGCTCAAGTTCAGAACTCCTCACACCTAACCTATTGTTTCTAAATAATAATCTTTTATTCATTCTCTGTAATCCTCACACCTATATTTTTATTCTTTTATTTTTCTTTGAAGTCTGATTAAGAACCATAATACAAGGTTAATCCCTCACAACATCAATTGTTATCTTTACCCAGTCTGTTGCTTGACCTATATTTTTATTCTTTTATTTTTATTTGAAGTCTGATTAAGAACCATAATACAAGGTTAATCCCTCACAACATCAAAAATATACAAAAAATTGATGTCATTGACAAATTATTTGAAAACTAGTTCAAGCCTCAAAATAGCCTGAAAATATAAGGTGGGGGAAATGTCCACTGGGGGAAATGCCCACTGGGGGAAATGCCCACTGGGGGAAATGTCCATGGGGGAAATGTCCGCTGGGGGAAATGTCCACTGGGGGAAATGTCCGTACCCCTTGAGGGGGGATAGGGCGAGCATGAAACATCTTTTATTAGCGCCTGATTACCTGAGGGGCCTGCTTTGTTTATATATGGTCTTCAATCGACAAAGACCAAGAAACCAATTTGAAATTGTTACAATACTCTCGGTATACTTACCACAGTCTCCGTGCTGTTGCAGCTTACTGGAGGAGTGAATACACTGGGGTCCTTAAAATCAAGTTTTGTAAGTTTTTATTTATATTTAAGGACACATAAACCAGGGATATCTATCCGTAAATGTAATAGCTTCACCGTGTTTGGTGACAAATATATATCTTTTTGGGGTCTTATAAATCATACAGAATATACCATAATATATTTTTATTCATAATTTAACAATGTACGGTCTCGTTCCGTTGGTCAGGTTCTGGGTTGTCAAGACCCCAATTTTCAACACTCCTTTTAGGTAACGTTACTATATTCATTTGTCAGCATACTATTTAAAACGGAATATACTTTCAGATCAGTTTACACTTTTTGTCGCCTTCTTCGCCAAATAAACCTACCGGATACTGTTAAGTACGCAAGGTATTAAGAGTGATTGTTTTAGGCTTAACGGCGATTCAAGTACTGTTATCACCATTAGATGTACCAATAAAGTAACGTTTACGCGTATGTATGGGAGATTGGGGGTACAGTGGGACATGGGGCACAGTGGGACAAGCCGTCTACCTCCTGTATCAAGGACAGGAAGCACGTCAATTATTATCAGCAGAAAGCCATCCCCTACAATTTCTATATTGATTACAAGTGAAAACTATCATTGGTAAAAAATGTGGGGCAAAAAAAAAAAATCGCAGTCCAAATAATTTTTTTCGGACTGATGAAGATATTTTGTTATACCAAGTTTTCAGCAGTACTTCATTGCTGTTTTGTTACTACTCAGAGAGGATGGATAAAAGTACAATTAATTATATCGATTTATTACCTCAGATGTATGTATTAGTTTTCTTCATAGAATGGAATATTTCATGCTCCCGGGGTAGACTGGGACACTTTTGCCGGGGCAAACTGGGACAATAGTAATCAAATTATGAAATTTACTTCCACCCTAAAATGATAATAAAGTGCATTATTTTGTTTCCTAGATAGTAGTAATGGCTAATCCTATTGGATATAATGAGTTTTACTAACACTTAATGTCAAATGCTTTCACTGGCATGAGAATCGAACAAAATATTTTTTTGGTCAAATTTTGTCTCTGGGAAATATTTTATGTCAAGCAGGGGTCTAAAATTGCAACTAACTTAACTATCACTGTTGAATCTTCTAAACACCTATGAAACATTTTAGTATATACTTGATTTAAAATTTATTTTGATTATTGTCCCACTGCACACCAGTGGGTGTCCCAGTGCACCCATATCCGGGGCAAACTGGGGCACTTTTTAAAACTTTTTGAAAACAATTCTGAAGAAAAGTATAACAGGTATTTCAAATTTTTTTGTATGATTATGTCATGCTAAATATTAGTTATAACCAGAGCATAGGAGGCTGCCCTACAGGACAATAACAGAAGAGATTTTTGCAAAAAGGTGAAAAATGTCTCAGTGTACTCCAATCTCCCCTACTAACAGACCACGGGGTGAAATAGGCCTACATTTCCTGTCCTGAAATGGCCATGATGAGGAACGAAGTTACCCTATCTTACCAGTTTTGTGCTCCAAAACGGGGAAAAGCAAAGAGACAAAACCTTGCAACCCCATAGCCCATTTCGAACCTATTTACGTAAACCCCCGAGCAGAGGATCATGGACAAATTCAGAATAGCGGCCATACGGGTTGCCAAACAAGTGATGTTTTCGTATTTTTCCGTTCAACTTTTTCTCTGGATAATATTCAGGGGCGGAGAGGGTTTACCTCGTCCAGGCTGCGGTACACCCCAAATCGCCCTGCTCCGATAGTGTTAACTTACCATACTCTCCTGTGTGGATATGAAGCTTGGTTATTGGGAGGCACGAATTCGTGGTTACGATGAGGTACATCCTGCTGTTCGATCCAAGTGCTAGTGCCATATACATGTACGTATCAACCATCAACATTGCCCCAGCCTGGCCGAAGTAGACCTTGCCAGTCGACACAGCATATTCTGAAGAACATTCACGCAATATTTTAACCAAATATAATTACAAAGTCCTTGGTTCTTCGCACGCTTCAGAATAATTCTGTTGGTGTTTATCACACTTTTATTCTTCTTGTCTGGCTTGGATGGCTTGTATAAATGAATCTACATCCGCAAAATTCCATTTTCAGTATCGGAGGTGTCCTGCTGACCTCTAAGCAAGGGCGATAACTCTTGCTTTGCCCGTCTTCGCGCAGGAGTAGGATAGAAAGTGGAAATTGAGATCTTTTTACTTTGTGCACTTAAAGAGGGAGCAAATTGACCGAGTCCGATCACGTGACATTAAGCGACTTTTGACCGCTGCGCACCATTAGTATCCGGTGTTGCGCGCATCCGCAGGGGTCAAAGGTCAGCTGGTGTCAATCGCACGATTCAGAATAATTCTGTTGGTGTTTATCACACTTTTATTCTTCTTGACTGGCTTGGATGGCTTGTATAAATGAATCTTCATCCCCAAAATTCCATTTTCAGTATCGGAGGTGTCCTGCTGATCTCTAAGCAAGGGCGGTCAGAGGTCAACTGGTGTCAATTTGCTCTTTAAGTGCATGAAGGTCAAGAGACCTCAATTTTCACTTTTTGGGTGACAAATTGCCCGATACCCGAATGATACGAAAATTACCATCTTAGCGCCATATATACACTCTGGACGCAAGAAAAACTCTGACAGGACAATATCTGTGTTGGCGGCTGTCCCAAGGTGTATTAGATAGGAGCATTGGGGTGGTCATGTTTTCTTGTGGATTTTACTATGAAGTGTGGCCCATGTACCATTATTACACAGAACACATCTTCGGTCTGATCCTGTGAAAATAATACGTGCCGTTTTCCAGTCCAACTTATATTTTCTGATTGGAGCAAAAATCGAAAAATGTCCACGGCAAGCTTGCCTTGATAGTTAGTAAAATACACACACAATTAAAGGCCCGGGCGGCCTGAGCTGCCCGTGAGCTGCAACATGCACGCTATGGCGTCTGTTAAGCTCTTGTTTTTATTTCTTTCGTTTTTGTACTATTTTCTATTGTTAGTAGTCCTGTTTAGGACCCTGTTCTTAATCCATTCTTTATTCTCTCTTATGTCGAGAACAATGACCACTTTATTGTTGTATATACTTACATACATTGCTTTCACACTTAATTGTATTATACCTAAGAGGTTACGCCTGGATATTCAAGTTAACATGGTTTCTTCTTTGCATGTGATTGTAACAATATCCACTCATATAGTATACCTTTTTACATATATATATTACAAAACCCGTTGATCAATCCATGTCTCTTCTTGAACATCTACCCTTTTTCCACGAACAAGATATTGATCTAGAGGCAGATTTAAATCCAGACGATGACACTTTTCTAGCTGACTTTGAAAATATGTGTTTTAATCCCTTACAGCTAAATATCCCTGAAAATTCAAATTATGTCACCGACGATACTGAAGGGGAACTATCCCATTGGAATGAAATAAGCTCCTATCAGTCAAATTACTACTTTGAAGATACCTTCCGATCACATATCAGCTCAAATAATCTCTCCGACACTTCAACATTATCTGTTATCCACTTCAATGCTAGAAGCTTAAAAAAACACTATACAGAAATCATTGCGCTCATACAGAACTTGAATTTTCGCTTCACCGCAATTGGAATTTCCGAGAGTTGGCTGGACCCAGCCACGGAAGAACTTTATATCATTCCTGGTTATAAACCGTTTCCGCTATGAAGGCAAAAACGTAAAGGAGGTGGGGTCATATTATATATTAGAGACGACATTATGAAATGCTCAGTTCGAAATGACCTTTCCACTATTGATCCTAATGGAGAATTTGAATCACTGTTTGTTGAAGCTACAGATACGCACAATTCTTGCATAATAGGTATAATTTACCGTCCCCCTGGGAAAAATGTAGATTACTTTAATACCAGGATCCTGGATACCCTCAATATATTAAAACCAGAAAAAAAGAAATGTGTCCTCATGGGAGACTTGAATATTGACCTTTTTAAGACATCTACACATGGACCATCTAAACAATTTTACGAAACTATGAAATCGTTTTATCTTTTTCCAAAAATTACTAAACCAACTCGTGTCAAATCACGTTCTGCGACCCTAATTGATTATATATTCACTAATTTCCACGAGGATGACCGTTGTTCTGGCATACTCCTCTCCGACATCTCTGATCATTTTCCAGTGTTCCATATCAGCCAATGTGACCATACCTTTACTACTAAAGAACAAACTATAGTATACCGTCTTATCAATTCGAATCAACAATGTTTATTTAAAGAAAAGCTAGAGAAAATTAATTGGAGCAATGTTACTGAGGAAGTTTTAAACGTAGATGAGGCTATGGGTACATTCATTGACAATTTTACCCCAATTTACGATGAGTGCTTCCCTGTCCGCACAAAATGTACTCCCAAACAAAAAATAAACAAACCTTGGATAACTCCCGGAGTTATTAAATCAATACACGAAAAAAACAAATTATATCGCCTACATTTAACCAATAAACAACCTGAAAATACTATGCAGTATAGGTTATATAGGAACAAACTGAACCATACACTGAGGCACGCCAAGAAAAAGTATTATGAAGATGAATTTAACAAACACAACAATAATATCAAAGAAACATGGAAGGTGATAAATAACTTAATGGAACGCCGAAAACAAAATACCCTACCTAGCAATTTTATCATTAACGGAAACGAAACTACTAACTCATCGGAGATAGCTAACTATTTTAATGACTATTTCTGTTCAATCGCATCTGAACTAGCCACTAGAATACCTCCATCTCGGACTGATTTCAGAACCTTTTTTACACGGGATCATCCGGAGCAATTTCTCCTGAATCCCTGCACGCCTGACGAAATTAAAACAGTTATCGCGGAGCTAAAGAATGGATCACCCGGTATAGACGGTTTCCGCATGTGACTTCTCAAGCCTGTCTCTAACATTATAGCCAGTCCCCTGTCACATCTTGTAAATTTATCATTTGAACTAGGAAAAATCCCGAACATCATGAAGGTTGCCAAAGTCACACCTGTGTACAAATCTGGGGACAAAAACTTAGCCAGTAATTATAGACCCATATCTGTTCTTCCCTGTCTTAGTAAAATCTTCGAGAAATTAGTTGCTATTAGAATGACATTTTATTTGGAAGCATATGAAATTATCTCTCCCAGCCAATTTGGTTTCCGGGCTAATCATTCCACCTGTGATGCAGTGTCCTCATTATTCGATAAATTAATTAATGCTAAAGAAGATAAAAAATTTACCGTCGCTATGTTTCTTGATTTATCCATGGAGTTAAATAAAGAGGAGAGAGCACTCGGCCAGCCGCGGGTCGCTGATCCGTGAGGTCGCCCGCAGAGCTATTGTATTCTGAATGGCCGTCAGTCACGATCTGTCCGTTTGATGTTCAGTGTATGATTCCGCCGACCGAGTCGTTGGTTCTTATTAGCCGCAGAAAAACATCAACGGAAGTTGAAATTAAAAATGCGCAGTAGTTCTACGTAAAAATAAGGATGCATTAATTATGCGCAACACAAATATTAGGCAATTTGAAGTCATACTGAATATGAGCATATTTCATTATTCAGAATATGACCATTCGTAGCTTAGTTACAGGACTTTGGAATCATACTGTCGTTTTGTATATTTTATCGTTTTTCTACAACTTCCGCATTTCTCAACAAGACAAAAATTTGCAGGGAATTTGGTATAAGTACAGCGAATGTGGAAACGAATAGCACATGAGGGTCCGGTTGGACTAGCTAAAAATATAAACGATAGAAAAATTCTCAAAAACCCCATTTAAAATACATGGGCAATTTTGCCACAAACAGAAAATACATCATTTTCACTGCCGAATTAACAGAATTTCCGCATTTCAAAAATGACACATTTTGTGCTTGCGTTCAAGATCAAATAAAAGAGTACATATCAGTCTTTACCATTTTAGGGTCCGGAAGCCTGAATTTGGATAAAATACAATATTGTAAACACTAGATTGGCCCTTTTTTCGCTTTTGCGCTGCCTCAAAGCTATTTACTAATGAGTCAGCCAAGGCCGTTTTACCCCCTGCGTGCTAATCGCTAATTGATCTTCAATACTTGTGTATTGAAGTTCACTTCTGGCCCGACGGAGTCCTTGACGGGCATCGGTATATTAAAGCTATTATATAGGCTGACGAATATTAACAGTCCATTTTATTCTAATTATGTTATACCATGGAGTTAAATAAGACTTATTTAACTCCATGGTTATGCTAACTTAAAAAGCTTGAGATCAAGTAAGCATATTATGCTAAAATAAACAATCTCGTTAACGAAAACGAGGAATGGTTCCCTGGTGAGTAAAAATAATTTCTACCCAATTATTGAGGCAAAAAGAGGATTTGAGAACGGGAAGGATAATAAACACATCCTGTATCTATTACAAATGAATATGGCCTCTATATTGTATACGGTGAGCGTGTGCTGCTAAAATTTTGATATATAAGAGCTGAAAATACATGTTCGACAACTTATTTACGAAATTTTCTGACCAAGAGCAACACCTTCAGCACAACGAAGATAATCTTTCTCACGGCAGAAAAATGGACCTGCATGTGGAACAACTTCGGTTAGCCTGTCGCTTGTGTGCGGGGACCGAAAGCTTGTATCCTTTCGATAGAAACCCGGTTCCGAAACACAAATTCAAAAAACAAATCTTGCAGGCGTGTGGCATAGATATCCAGCGTGATATCGATGACGTTCATCCACCGTTTCTTTGTAACCGAATTTGAAAGTTAATAGTTCTTTTAAGAGCTCGTCCATCAGTATCTGTGTGAAGAGCTCTAATGATTCCTCTGTTATTTCCGTGTCGGTTAACTTAACAAGTTTGGTAATTTGAGTCTCCGTAGAAACGCTAAGCCACAAATTGTGAAATTTATTCAGCATCATCTCAAAGTCATTAGAAGTTGACTTAAGGCCACTAGCGTAAATGGCGTTATTTAATGACCACGACAATATTTTGCATAAACTTCTGCTTAAAATGCGTTAGCCGAATATTAGAAATACAAACCTTGAGTAATAACTGTAATCTTATTAATTGCAATTCTGGATGTTATTAAACCTGTTATTGACTCGCACTTCTCCTTTAAGTAATTACAGTATACAAGTTCATTATCTATTTTCCTTTTTGAAAATATACGGAGATGACGAAAATAAAACCACTCACCACTGATCTCTCTTTCCCTCCATGGTCAAACTCAACACTTCCAGGCGGCGTGCACAGCGGGCGGCTAAGTACCAATTCACATTTCCAATACACTCAACTTATAATAGCTTTGATGACGTCGATGGGGCGCATGCGCGGGAACCCGACAACTACCGAACATGACCGAACCTGCTTTAATCTCCCAAATACACACAGGCTAATCCGACGAATCCCTACTGTGGCGGAATCGTACATTGAACACTTTGATCTGACCGAGTGCTCTCTCCTTCTATCTTTTAACTCCATGATTTATCTAAGGCATTTGATACGGTCAATCATGATATACTGCTAGATAAACTTGAATATTATGGATTTCGTGGAATCGCTAACGACTGGTTTCGAAGCTATCTGTCATCCCGATCTCAACGCGTCTGTTACAACAATGTACTATCTACTTCCAGAAACATAAATTGTGGCGTGCCTCAGGGATCGATTCTTGGCCCTATTCTCTTCCTAATCTACATTAATGATATATGTAACGCATCTAACTACCTAGATATTATTCTTTTCGCCGACGACACTAGCGCCATCTTATCCGACACTAATCATGAACATTTAATCGAAACAATGTCAAACGAGCTCATTAAACTTCACGACTGGTTCTCATGCAATTTATTGTCTCTCAATGTGAGGAAAACCAAATATATGCTAATCAAACCAGCTATAGATCTACTATTCATGTTTCACCTAAACTCATCATTGATGGCAATGAACTTGAATGCGTCAATACATTCAAATTTCTCGGAATCATCTTTAGCGACTAGTTAACGTGGCAGTCACATATTGGATCATTATGCTCAAAATTATCTAGAAATATAGGTATTTTAAACAATATTAAAAATTGTGTAAACAGAAAGACCCTAATAATTTTATATTACTCATTATTCTACTCTTACGTCTCCTATTGCAGCATGGTCTGGGCCAACACATATCCCACACACCTCCAGCCATCAATTATTCTGCAAAAAAAGGCTTATTCGCATTGTAACAGCCAGTACCAGATTAGCACATACCAGAAACCTATTCTTGGAGCTAAATATTCTTCCTATACATACAATACATGATTATCTTATTCTGATATTTGCGCACAAATTTTTCTATCATTCAGTCTTTCTTCCCTCCAGCTTGCAAAATTACTTCACTAAGCTATCTGCTATACACAACTATCCAACCAGACAGGCCAACCTTAATTTATACAGGCCGTTTTATAAATCGCAACTCTCATTCTATTCTTGTAAAATAAAGGGACCCCGGTTATGGAATTCACTACCCGTCAGCCTGAAATCTTGCGCCTCCAAGTCTGTTTTTAAATCTCGCCTAAAAAAATCCTGTTAAACAGTTTGTGACACGGTAACCTGGTATACGTAAACTCATTGTAACCGATGTCTTACTAGTTATTTATTTACTCTGTACTCTCCTGCAATCTGGGAGTATTCATCCGACCTTCTTTATCACTAGTTAAGCGTCACGTCTATTTATGTAATTTTGCAACAACTAAATGTTCTCGTCCTAAGCATTGGTTTCTCGACAAATTAGCAATAGTGGTGCTTATATCTTATTCACCGCCTCTGTATATATAATAACATTTCCATGATTTGTATATAATTTTATTTCCACAAGAACTATATATAGTCCTGTCGCTGAAATTAGCCTATGTATATTCACTTGTTTTTACAACTCTTGCCTGCTGAATTATAAGCCCATCTAAAATCTTTTTACCTGTTCTATCTTCAGTTATAAACGTGAGCCTATTCCAGTGACAAATAACGGCTCTCCAATGCCTAATAGAAAGTGGCATCCAACCCATATCTCCGTTAATATCTGCATTTAGTGCAAACTTTCCAACACCCAGAAAAAAATGTTTAGCCCTATATATGTTGTATAGCATTTATGCACGATACGTCCGAGGTGCCCCACCAAGTCGAGGCCCAGTAAATTATAACAGGGGCAGCAACGAATCATGTAGCATATTGAAAATATCGTATGATACGCCTCCTAAATATTTCACTTTGGCAATCCCTAATCCAAGTGCACGCGGCGGCTGGCTGACTGTGACACATACTTTGTCGTTGCGTTATAATCAAGGTGTTCAGACAGTAGCAAACCTAAATATAAATATTTGTCTGTTACTTCTGAAGGAACATTACCGGTGTCCTAGGGACTGACTGAGTGCGAAAATGAACTACTTTTAACTTATCACGATTAACACATAACTTATTACTATCAAACCACACTGAGAGACGCTGAAGTTGGATTCTCATATCTTCACTGGTCGCACTCAATATTACTATATTATCAGCATATAATAGCAAATAGATTTTCTCACCATAAATGTCCATTCCTTTACCACTGACTTTCAAGTATACACTGACAAATCATTTATAAATTAAACACCCTTGCCATAGAGAACAACTCACCCCAAACCAATCAGACATTAAACCATTTAACTTAACCCTACCTGGCCTGCCCCTCCCCCCCCCTACCAAACTTTGTAGTTTATCATATTGGGGTCATTTTGAGCCTATTTGCATAACCCCCCGAGCAGAGGATCATGGGAGAATTCAAATTGGCGGTGAGGCGGGGTACCCGAAAAGTGATGTTTTTGTCATTTTTCTTCAAAATTTCTGCTTTTCCGCGATGCAAAGTGGGCAAAAACTATTTTATTTCACATGAGATAAATACTTACTAATTTATCATGCAGTTTTGCGGAGAAATTGCATGAATAAAAAATTCGGAAACTCTGACTGAAAAATCGACGAAAAAAGCCGTTTTTGAAAATGACGTCACTGTGCTTGGATTTTTTTTACATTTTCTGGTAAAGTTTGATCCAAGGGTATAGTGTGGTAAGTTTCAGCCCCTTAGCTTAAGGGTAAGAAAATAAATAGGGGGGTTCGCCCCCCCCCCCCCCCCCAACAAGGCCATAACACGTCCCAAAAAGCCCAGGCCAGATAGGGTTAACACAACACGACACATTTGAATATGTCCGGCAGATATTTAACAAAAAATGGGTCGATTGTGCACTTTGTGATAAAAGCATGAAACTTTGCACAGTGACAGAGAAACACATATTATTCATTTGTAGAGGGGGAGTCCGGCTTGAAAATAGATAGTTGGCCGCCATCTGGGATTTCAAAATGGCCGCCAACAGAAACCATCAAATTCGCAAATCGGCACTTCTAAGGCACATATAAGGTTAATTTAAACGGCTATCCCCACATTTGCTCACCCAAGGAAATTGATCAATACACTTTGCTGCACCAGAACGGGTGTATTCGTAGATGGCGGCCATTTTCTCAAAATGGTTGCCGAGAATCGCTTATTTCGACGGTTATGTGACGTATGTTATGTGAATCGATTGACAAAATCTGATTTTGAGTGACTTAAAATGATTTGTTTGGCATAAGTAGACACTCATTCACCTAGTTGATACCTGCAATATATAAAATTAGTCATATTTGAGAGGGAAATCCCAGCACAATGTGGGTTAACCTTGCTGCATCTACACATCAGCTGCTATAGATGGAATGCCCCGGCTTCTTAAAGTGGACATCAAACTGGCTGTCATCCATCTTTGGTATAAGTTCCCTATCAAAACTTACTTAGAGAAGCTTCTCCTGAAGATCGGAGAAGAAACCAAGTCCAAATGGGACGGGCCTGAACGGCGGGTCTCTCGATGGATTATACGCACCCCCTTCGGTGGGGAGCGCTCCCAGATCTCTACAAACATCAATAATCTCATTGCTACTTGTATGATCAAACGGAAACACAAAGAGTTTTGTATAACCTCGTAGACAATAACATTTTTCAACGAGGCCGACCCTGGCTCGACCTTCGACAACTCGCGGCACAGTGGACTTGGTGTAGTCAGTTGGGTATGATTAAGTCATACATGTACATTAGTGAGGTGGCTTAGCAAAAAGATCGTGACACGCTGGACCAAAGCACCAAACTTGGCACATCCATCACTTGAGGCATACAGAACAATATCAGAAGGGATGCCCATTACTTTGGATCGTGTGACGCCCTCTGGCCCCCAAAAGGGCATCTTAGGGGATATATTATCAACAAAAAAGTCGATAGCTTACCAATAGCTTCATTATTTTCGTTATCCTTGAGGCTAGGAAGCTGAAACTTGCCACACTATATCTTTGATTCAAGATGGCCTCATATTATAAAAATAAACCATTTTATTGATGATTTTTCGGATCGATTTTTCAAACTTTTCACTTGTGCAATTTTCTTCGCCTAAATTTTCTTGTAAATTTGTAAATAATCATCTGAAGCGATATAAAATGTGGATGGTTGACACTTTTACGTAGAAAAATACACCAATTTTGAAGAAAATACCCCAAAAACAAAATTTGCAAGCTACACCACCTTGTCGTAAAATCCGAATTTACTCATGATGCTCTTTTCGGAGAATAAAATGGTCCTAATTTGTTTTGTCATAAGACACAAAGCTCTAAACAGTTGCAAACACCAGAGAAAAGTTCATTGGGAAGAAGGGGGGGGGGGGAAGTGGAGTTGAATCCACCAATAACAATTGAAGACAGGATCCTCCCTATTCAGTATCATTTTTCTTACGGTGTACATGCACAACCGCCATATAATTAGAGTAATGCACGGGTGTTGAACCATGCACATGTAAATGTAATGGTCTTGTCACCCAGTGGAATATAGTAGATGTATTTTTAGACCCCTCCTCCCAATCTGCCTCTGAACCTGAAATCGTCCTAAGCACTTCCGATCATTTTAATGTTAATTGTATGTTCCTGCCCCTCATTGGGCGTTAAATGCACTTTTCGATCCTTTTCCTGTGTCTGTTCACGGTCGATACTTGGTGTAAGAACGCATTGTTGAGGCTTTTGTTGAGGCTTTTGTGCAGCTGAAAAGGGTCACGTCTAGACGCATTGTTGAGATCAGACAGGCTATTGTAGGCTCTGTCTTGTGCGTTCTTACACCAAGTATAAACCCTGTTCACTCTCTCAGATCCCTTTAGCTATCCTGAAAATGTTTGACAGCCTATTGACTAAATTAAAGATTGCGGGACCCTGGGTAATCCCACAGCCTTCTGACAAAGTACCATGAACATTCGACCAAAGCTGTGGCCATTCAATGGCAATATATGATATAGACCAGTGCTATAACATGTAAATTGTATGTTGCATGTTCCCGGTCCCAATTGGGTGTTAAATGAACTTTTGATTTCTTTTTGGTTTTAGAGTCCCTCCTCTGACTCTTTTAGCTATCCCGACGTCATTTCACGGCCTCCAACAGCCGTAAGATGCCCTTTATGGGATTTTTCTTTTTAGGCTCACCCTCACACTCATCAGATGAAGTTTCGTACCATCTCGTTCAAAAACTGTGGTTATATACGGCGGCCACAAATGAATACACTGGGACGCGTGGAACTAAACACGAGTCCTTGGTCCGTGTAACACTTCTTAATACAGCTATTCTTCTCTCAAACTTGAAAGTAGAAAGATTGGAATTGGAGCGATAAGCAAGAGGTGAGAGAAATTGACGACGTATGGCGACTAAAAAGCAACCATATGACTCAACAGGAAAGCTTCCATCGGCACCAAACATGCAGACCCGAGAATACGGTGGATTCTTGGACGTAGCCTTAGTATCTCAGCCGCGCTTTTATTGTAGCGGTTCATGAGGGGATTATGAAGTATCCACACGACCCCTAGCACCGGCGGAATTAGATACTCTAGCTCGGGAGATGTGATGACAGATCACTCAAACAAATAACTCCTCGATGTTAATGGATGAGCATCGATGACGTCTGATGGAGTAAACGCTTCAACATGGGGTAAACCTGGTAAATGCAAGAATACCCAGAAAAACTAACCTGGCCAGCATTTAGCATTTTCATCTTTTTTTCCATTTTACGAGATTGAAAGCTGAATTGTCAAGTTTTACATGGATAAGGGGCGATTGCATTGTTTACTTTTACACAGGCGATTATGTAAACCTAATTGGTTTAGGTGGTTTCAGCCACCCCACTGCCTTCTCCAAGAACTTTGCTCTGGTGCTCCAAAATGAAGAAATGTTGAGAGCTGTAACTTAGTGCAGTTATAGCTTATGATGTTGAAATTATTTTGAGCCTGTAGCATAATACTCGGAGCAGAGCATCACGAGTAAATTAAAAATGGATGACATTAGGGTGTACCTGAAAAGTTCTGTTTTCCCCGTATTTCTTCAACATTAATGTGTTTTGTTTTCATAAAAGTACTAATTAACCAGGCAGTTTCAGCGAAGAGAATTGCGCAAATAAAAAATTGAAAAAAAATCGGCCGAAAAATCGTCCACAAAATGACTTATTTTTGAAAAATGATGTCATCATCACCGCCATCTTGGATTTTGTGACATTTTCTGGTAGCGCTTGAACCAGTGATGCAGTGTGGCAAGTTTCAGCTTCCCAGCTATTAAAAATAATAAAAATAACGAAGCTGATGTGAGGCTAACTATTCTTTGAATAACAATATTGTCCCTCAGATGCCCAGAGCAACCGGCACCCCTTCTGATATTGTTCTATATGTCTCAAGTGATGGGTGTGCCAAGTTTGATGCTTTGGTCCAGCGTGTCACGATCTTCCCAAAATATGGCCCTAAGCCACCTCACTACATGGACTAGACACGCTTCTTGGCGAGCTTTTTATGATTAAATTAGTACACCATCTTGGATATCAAGCTTTTCGCCATCAGCGAACATTGAAGCCTAAAATGGATATCTGATACAAGGCTGCATCACACATTGCTTTAGTCTAGGAAACTGGTTAAGGGACTTCTACTGTGTGAAACAAATTCCAGTCGAAGCCGACCACCATCATCATACGCATGGATACTAAAATACTGACAAAAAACTAAATCTGATAAGCCCTTCTGTCTTCTTCAAGATATAGCCAGTGAAAGTGGCATGATCAATATCGGTTACTTCTGCCTTGGTGATATTGGGTCCAGCGCTGTCTGGTCTTGATAGTCGATTTCCTAGAAATATTCTCTTTACACATGGAGCTAAAGGGCTGAAACTTTATCACACAATATGTCTGGGTCAAGCTCTATTCCTTAACCTTGCCTTTCAAGAACAGATTACTATATGATGGAGTTTTTTAGATCCAGTCCTGTTCCATGGTTAAGTTTTTCCGTGATATCTTGCAAACCTATAGTGTTATGCAAGCATGTCCAGAATTTTCGCAATAGGATATGCCACCAGTCAGATAGTTTCAGCTGCAAATTTTTGGAAAGTTTTCATCAACTATATTGATATACTTCTTTTGAAACATCCTGACGTCATCACTGTACTTACAATAGAAATACCATATCACATATACATATATCAAATTGACCAGGTTATTAGGGTTAGCAATTATTCGTGATCCGTGATAGGTTAGGCATATTTTTTGTCGACGCGATGAACTTGTTTTGCCATGCATGTCAGTTGACTGTGCTACCATTGCTTCATTGTTGTAGGAATGTTATGCTGAGTTCCATTACCAGATTCATATTTATCAGTTACTCCGGAAATTGAATGAGCTCATATCAGTAACCCATGCTATATTTGTTTACCACAATTTCTCTAACGATCGAACTTAGTGGCATAGTAGAGACGGTCATTCATAATGTTGTGGACAAAGTGTCACAGTTTGACGCATTGAATGGGGATGAGGCTGGTTCACGGGTTGTCTATCCTGCCAACCGAGTCACCAAAAGTGTGATTGAAATCCTAAGGTTTCAGTAAAGGCATACAAAACTGCAGGTTGAACGACTAGTTCTGGTGTTTGCATCGTTTGTTTAGCTGATTCGGGCATGGGAGTTCGACGACAAACTGAATCTATGAATATTACACCAAATACAGGCAATATTAGAATAGCTTGTCAATGAGCATTGTGTCAGCCTCAAATCATGATGATAGTTTCCAGTAATGGCGATAGAACACTGAGGGAAAAGGCGGCGGTGGTGCCATTGGCCTTACAGGAAGACTTGCTGCCCTTACAGGAAGTCATGTTGCCATTACAGGAAGTCCTGTTGCCCTTTTGCGCTGTGTGGATAGGCTCTGGCCAAGAAGGCTCAAATAATTTAAGGACCGGCCATGCCACCCCTACCAGATGTTTGTGAATAACAAATGTCGTGAGTTGACTTTGTTGATGTAGGTTGGATAAGGTTCATCTTATTCTCAGTAATCTTAGCACCTCTGCAACATCTTTAGTGGACTAACGGATTGTAAAATTTTGCGGTCTCATTTTTTACTGCAGAAATTCCAAAATGAGACGAATACTTGCAACTTTCCCAAAGAGATATGAAATCGGAACCTTTGTCAGAATCAATCTCAAATGTCCCCAAAGAAACATATCTATAGAAATTCCATGTATGACTTCATCAATCAAAACAAGTGGAGGCCAAGCTGCCGCGAAGTGTCGGAGTCCAAGCCCCAACTGACCTCCCTGAAGAATGCTTTTTCTCTTCGCGCTTGAATTGTATAGTTGTTTGCAATTTGGTGCTATTAATGCTGTATATGAATTATGAGCACAGAAATTCTATTATTGACGAGGGATGAATATTGATTGACGGACTAGACGCTAGGTTTGTCAACAACTCGTCAACCAGCTTGTTGTTTCTTTGAGATGATTGGAATGAGACTAGGTGTTTGTAAAAAAATCATCCTGTATTGTATGAGTTTTGTGCGAATTCTCACAAAGAAAGGAGTCATGGTGAGAACTGCCGTACAGACCCGCCGCATTCGGAGTTAGCTCTTTCTCCATTGTTCGAGACAGGCTTCTCCAAGTGAGTGGGGATGGAAAACTAACACGAAAATTGAATGGCAGTCATTCCGACTTTTCAGAAATTATCAGATTCTATTTCGAACAGACGATCCATATTCGGGAAACTATACATGCAATAAGCTTAATTTATTCGAATTATGCGCAGCTCTTTGCATCTGTCACAGCGATTAGTCTCCAGCGTCGTTAACGTTATATATTGCAAGCATCAGCGATGTGAATACACGATGCCACATGTCAGGTCAATCAAATATAGTGCATTAGGTAAATACCCAATATGTAACCTATTCCAGAAATCAGGTATGTGGATGAGTTGGAGAGATATGTAAAATGTGGGTAAGGTTGAAAAGCAACCATATCAGTCTACAGAAAAACTTCTCTTGACACATCACTTTCAGACTTTAGAATTGGAGGATTCTAGGATGTAGCATTGATATCTCAACCGCGCTTTTATTGCAGCTGTTCATGTGGAAACTTACCCACACTTGTTCACAACTAACCAGTGTCCAGAAGACATCAAAAACCATTTTAGGCAACTCAGAAGTAGAAGTCTGTGTATCTGTTGACGTAAGTCACATAACAATGAAAATAAGTGATTCTCGGCAGCCATTTTGAAAAGAAAACTACCGCCATCTCGAAATCCATCAGTTCTGATGCAATACAACTGTGTTGGTCAACTTCCTTGAGTACGCAAATGTGGATATAACCGTTTAACTTGGCCTTCTATGTGTCTCAGAAGTGCAGAAATGTGACTTTGTGGTTTTTGATGGAGGCAATTTTGAAATCCAAGATGGCGACCAAATACGGATTGTCAAGCCGGACTCCCTCTCCAAAAATGAATCATATGTGTTTATCTATCATCATGCCAAATTTCATGCTTTTATCACAAAGTGCACAATCATTTCACATATCTGCCTGACTATTTTACAATCGTTCAATCAAATCAAACTTCGTTTAGATGTTTCCATAGTAACTCCGAATATATTTTCCTTTTTCTTCTTACGAGTTTCGCTGATGTTTGTTAGAGATGAGATGAGATGTGGGCTATGTGGTTTATTTTGTTTCTAAATCCATTCCGTTCATCACAGTCATATTTTCTTCTTCAGCCCATGTTGTTGACCTATAATTTAATATAGAACTGTATAGTTTATAAACAACCAGGCCACCATGAAAACCTCTATATGAGGAAGGGTCCCTTGTGTTCTTTGACCTCGATTTAGGAACTGAGTTAATAATACCCATTTACCATATAGGTGTCATGCCATTCTCAAAACAAACGTTAAATAGTCTATGTAAGAAGTAGCAACATTATCGTTCCTTAAAACTTCAGTAGGTACAGAGTCAATTTCCATTGCTTTTCCATTTGTTGCGCCACATATTGCTTCATATATTTCCTGCAGTTATATAATACTTTCCAATTCATCCAATTGCGGTAATGTTCCTTCAGACATCAGAAATGTCACACTCAAGTTCATCATCAGATATAGCTTGAGCAGTTACATTTGAAGTTTCACTGGGATTTAACAGATCAATATTAATCTAATCTAATCCCTTTAATTGTACTATACGGTACGAACGAAACTACTGTATAAATTAATAAATTGTTAGTGGAGAATGTCGGAACTTACATTCACGACACGATAAAAATGAATAAATAAATAAAATTATACTATGCACATGTTGGAACACAATTAGCCATGATATATTTGCCTAGAATTTATTTTATAAGCGCCCGACCGGTGGACGTAGATGCGAGCCTTTGTCCATGTACACGCACTAGTTTTTTCTTTACTTCTTGTTTTGTTTATGTACCGTACTTCACAAAAAGTTTTATTATACAGATTTTATCTTAGTTTATCCCCTAATATTCATAATATATTTCACGAATGTAAAGTAGATACACAATAAGCTCTTCAGCTTACTATGGATCATAAAACTTCCAAACTAAAGTGTAAAAAGAAGCCTAGTCAAAAGAAAACCTTCCCATAATTCCCTGTGTGAGTAGTCATGTTACCAAAAATATACATGTAAAGATAACAATAGTGAATATCAACTTGAAAATATATTTAACTCTATTTGACCTAGGCTTTTGGGGGCCTGTCCAGGGCTGGGGAGCGACCATTCACCCCACCCCAATTATTGTTCTTGCCACTTGAAGTAGGATTCTGAAAATACCCATGAGTCAAGCTCCACCAGAAAATGTAAAAACAATTCAAGATGGTCGTTTTGATGACGTCACATTTTTGGTCGATTTTTCGGTCAGATTTTTCAATTTTTTCATTTATGCAATTTCTCCGAAAACACTGCGTGATAAATTAGTAAATATCAATGTGATGTAGAATAAAATAGTTTTCCCAATTTTTGTCGTGGAAAACAGAAATTTCGAAGATAAAAATGAGGAAAACATCCTTTTTCTGGTATCTCACGTGGCCGCCATCTTAATTTTCCCATGATCCGTTACTCGGAGGGTTATGCAAATAGGATCAAAATGACCCCAATATGGTAAACTATAAAGTCACGGAGTGTCATCTCTCATTTTTTTGTCGTTCCGGAGATAGCGCAGAGAGATTGGTAGGGGGCTTCTCCTCCCCCCCCCCCCCTCAAGCCTGGCAGGTTAACAAAACAACAAAAAACGATATCAAATATTGATTATCAATCCGGTTTTATTCAGGAAACACTGGGGATTGTATCAACATGATAAACTATTGACATCCAAATGTTAAGCTATATAGCTTATATATGAATGCATTGGTCCATAAAGTATTTCTATTATATACCGGAATGATTCTCGTCTGTTTTATCCACTATTCGTTGATGAATAATAGTCCTCGCCATTATCCCAGTCATCAAATTCATCTGGTTAAACACATCTGAAAATAAGTCCATTTCCTAGTTCCAAAGGTCATTGCCCACGATACTGGGATGGAAAAGTACATTCCTGTGTGGAAGTAGCGCTTGTTGTTGTTTTTTAAGAATTTGTCTGTAAATATTATCTCTCCCAATCTCGTTCAGGAGGTTTAGTTGATTCTTCTATAAATTCACCAATGTCTCATGTATACATGTATCTGAGCGAAAATAATAATGAAATAGCTGAATGAAGTATTCCCGGGAGTATGGCCTTTTGATTATTTCTTGTTTACGACTGCTAATCGCTTTTTTCGCTCATATATCCCATAATTCGCACTTGTTTAATTGTGTTCATGCATTTCATAAAATAAATGTTGAATTTGTGAGTGAGTGTGTGCCTATTTTTGGAAGGTTGATTTCATTGCTTCTGTTGGATATTAGTTGTATTCACAGTAAGTTTTATAGTATATAATTAATGAATAGAGTGCTGCAAAATAAAAGTAAAAGTAACTTTTCTAAGTATCTTTAATGGCATTGTGTCGAATTTGCTCCGGATGATATACATGTAGAATATTGATTGAATATCAGCAGTGATTATAATGAATGTTCATTTGTTCAGTCATTCATATATTTAGAAATGTATTATGAGACTTTGTGTTTGGTACTTTGGATAAATACATTTTTCTGACAATAATTTCCCTGTAATATTATATGTAATATAATATTATATTATATTTTGATATTCATTTTAAAATGATAGCAAGTTGATTTCACTGACTGTTTTGTATAGTTGGAAGTGGAGGTTACTGTCACATTTGTGTTACAATGCAATCGTATGCTCTCCGATCTAACGCTGCTAAGAATACTACTAATACTATGGGTTGGTTACTGATGTAACTATCGCAGTTGATAATAAAATCGCATAATGGTGTTTTATATTTATAGCGCTTAAATTATTTAATTATTCGATTATGTACATTACCTTTTGTTTCTACATATCTTCGTTTTGTCTAACTTATTTCAGATGGCAGTGTGTGTTATTTCGAGTGGTTATTTATGTGTATTATTTGTGTATTCTGGTGGAGTTGTTTTATTCTTCTTCATATTTCCGTCTGAACCCTATCTTGCCTGGGCGATTTGGGATTTTATTTTGGGGTTTTCCTGGAAAAAACTGCATGAGAAATTAGTAAATAGTAAGCTGATATGAACTAAAATATGTTTTACATACTTTTCCATGCAGAAAAGCAAAAACATTGAAGAAATCTTACGAAAACATCACTTTTCTGTTACCCCACATGGCCGCCATTTTGAATTTGCCCATGATCCTCTGCTTGGGGGGTCATGCAAATAGGCTCAAAATGACCCTAATATGATACTCTAAAAAGTCACGGAGTTTCAGCTCTCAATTGTTTGTCGTTGAGGGGTGGGGAGAAAGGCGGAAAGTGCCCTCCACCCCACCCTCAACCCCGCCCTCCCCAGGCCAGGTAGGGTGAATAAATGTCTTTTCATTATTGGGGAGACCCGTATGTGTGGGCTGTCCTACGTCAATACCACACTATATCAATCAATCAATTTTAAATTTGAATGACGTGTGCAGCTGCGAAGCAGCTATATACGCCAATAGCTATACATTGAGTTTGCTTTAAAAAAAACTTTTCATTTTTCAGGTTTATATAAATAAAATAGTGTTGAATATCTGTGTAAGATGTTGAAGTATGAAGCAAAGAGAGCTCCCACAGATAGTATTATTAGCTGTCGAGGTAGGTTAGAATGCTTAGAAGAGGACTGGTACATAAATATCAACAGCAAGTACAAATCTTACAACGACCCAATTCAATAGAAAAGTTAAAAACTCATTAAAAAGGCCAATATAATGTACACAATATAAATAAGCTACCATATATATGTAAGCATATAAAGTACTTTTAAGTTATGAAAATGCTGTTATTACCTAAATCGGCGAGTGCGTAGCATATAATCAGCAACTACCTTAAGGATAGCTATCCCCTTAGAGGCAGTTTTTGCACCCCCGTGACAATTTGTCTTCTGTACCAATAAATATACAAGATAACCACAATAAACTATATATTTTATGAAAGCGTATATCGTAGGGATTCCACCTATATGATTTGTATAACCGACACTGCTATTGTTTAGCAATTATTCCAATTTAAATTAATTCAAACGAAAACAATAGCATCCATTTTTCAATTTAAATTTCATGAAAACTGTTTATTTTGTTTCAACTTTGATGGTATACCTTGATAGGAGACAATTTGAACTAGTAATCTTTAACTCATTTGTTTGTTTTTTTTTGCCTGGTTTTCTTTTTACAGCAATTTTCCTAAAATAAATTGAAAAAACATACTATTTTACGATCGTTTGTCTTTAAAGTTGAATAATTAAAAAACAAAGCCAAACTTACAAAAAGTGAGATAGGGTTTACTAGATCACCTTATAGGTAATAAGCATGCCAAATTGCAAAAGCGTAGCATGGATGCTTTCCGAGAAATAAACGTTTAAATCTCGGATTTTGTAAAAAAATGAAAGACCAGAAATCGGGCAAAATGTGTCCAGCTGAACATCTGAGGAATTAATCCTAATTTTTTGCTTGAATTATATTGTCAAATACATTTTTTATCTGTCTTATGGGACCTACTTGAATTCCTATTTATTTTTGATAACTATTACACTAAGTTTATTCATCAATGTGCTTTAAAATCCAATTTAAACTTTAAAAACTTGTTCAGGTGAGAAATGTTAACACGTTTGCTAATCACTTCACGGTGGGTGTCTGAGTGTCAATTAACAATACAATAGGCACTCAGACAGCTTTAAATGACTTACAATAGACAGTAGCGTGAAAGGTTAATCTCTTCCCAGCTGAATATCGGACCACCTAAAAGGCAATGTATTTAATTTTTTCAGTGCCTCAGCAACTACATTTTTGTCCTAATATTGAAGCACTTCTACTTCACTTCTACTAACGGGATAGCTATCCTTAAAAACCTTATGTCTGTTTCGTTCTGGGCTAAGAACATGCTCAAAAGTTTGGTTAAACACACCAAAAAGTAAAAATTCATTAAATAATCTTTGGCGTTCATTAGTATGCCGCCGTCATTAAATAATGTTTAACTGTGTCCCCTACGTTACAAGTTTCGCAGAGACCGGTTGGATGCCTGGCCAAGCTATGCAAGATGCTATTAACAACAACGTCGATTAGAAAGAGATATATTACCAGTAGTAACACTAGGCTGAAGTGCATAATAAAAACGACCTGTGTCAGAATATCGCCATTCCTTCTGCCAAATATCAGTGAACCAGGACCTCAATGGCATCCAAACCTCATCAACATTCAGCCCTACAGGGATGACGAAATCATTTAAAAGCAGAGCCTTTTTTTGCAAGCTGGTCGGCTCATTCATTTCCATATACATTACAATGGCCAGGCACCCACTCGAAACACACCGTGCAGCTGGCATAAGATAAAGTTGTAATAACATGCAATATTTCATATGAAATTGGAGAGCTTTTACTCCATGCAAAATTGCGCATAGCATGCACAGCACTTAAAGAATCAATAAAAATGACAGCTCTAAGGGTTTAAAATCTTATGACCAATTCAAAGAGCATAGAATTGCAACAAGTTCCGTTTTAAAAACAGATATATTATCACTCAATCATTTGAATGAACTAAACTTAATTTCTGGTACAACAGAGGACGCCCCTGTTCTACCAGTATCCGAGCATTTGGAACCGTCAGTATATATATGTACATACCCACCCGAATTAGATAAAATATGTCCTTTAGTGTATAACTTCAACATATTTTGAGGATCAAATTTTCGAACTTTATTATGTAAATCATCTGATATAAATGGACTTACAAATTACCATGGTGGAAATGGAGGGGTGAATAAATTAGCCATTGAAGAAGTGTCTTTAGCCAATTCATTAAATAATTGTTTAGCCCGTATACTAAATGGTTGAGCACGTCTCACAGCTATATTAGTGAAAAAGGCATCATACCATGTAATCTTTTAATGTTTCACTCGCAGGATTATTTGGAGATATTTTTATAATTTCAGGGCAAAGTATATGTGAGGACAATACGGGGAAAACTCCCTGTGCGTGTTTGTAATCAAGCCAAATTTATTTTTCTATCCAAAACCTGCCAAATGAGATTTTTCTAGAAGTTTACATACTGAAATATCAGCCTCGAAAAAATTGCGATGCTCCGTTGTATAGAACTTGAGATATGATTGATCAAAATGTGCTCTCCGGCCTGATTTGGTATTTTTGAGGCTTTTACAGTGAGGATTTTCTCTTATAGCAAAAATGTGACACCTCAAACCAAAATAATTTTGTCACACAATATATTAGGAAGTTTGTTTATTGGAAAGAGGCACGACTGGCTCTGGTTTGAGGTGTCATATTTTTGGTATAGGAGAAAATCCTTCACGAAAATGCCCCTAAATACCAAAATTAGCCTGGGAGCACATTTTGATCAATCATATCCCCATTTTTATACAAGCGAACATCACAGTTTTTTCGAATGGGATATTTCAGTATGTAAACTTCAAGGAAAATCTTATTAGGTATGTTTTGGAGTGGAAAAAAATCGGCTTTAATACCGTCACACACAAAGGAGTTTTTCGTATGTAAACGTCACATATCCTTTAAGTGCAAGGGTGTAAGCCATTTCCGCCGAATATATAGTGGAAATTCATTACATGCTACCTGTAATGCATGTAGCGATGTTGAACGCATAGCCTCCGTACATCTACTCAAGGCCTGAAATTGGACGGAGTCCCAACTTGGCCTTGAGGGTATGAGCAGCTGAATCATAAATTTGACAACAAGTCAAGACGGGAACGGATCAATGCTTTATATAATAGTAATAAGCTTTTTGAATCTGTCCCCCCCCCTCTCCCAATATCACACTAAATATAACTTGATTCCAATTTATACCAGATCAAAGTACACTTGTACCACATGACATAATAAGGATTAAGAGTGTCTCATGACCACTTGTCAGCATAAAATTATGCTGAATGGTTTTCGAGGTAAGGAGGCCGAAGTCGCTGATCAAGAGGAACACAGGGCGCGTTGTGTAGGCCGTGTTTCTCAGTGCTCGTCACTATTCAATAGGTTAATGGTTGTAAGAAGATAAGCAGTCAGACATCAGAGGACAGGCACGAACACAAATCTTTATAGTCCAGTAAATCTAGGCCATTTTGGGGGTCAACCCACCACAAATTGCAACAGAATTTATTTCACTGCTATGCATCTCAGAAAGGTCCCCAGAATAACATACTAAAAGTCTACAATCCCATATGCATGGGAAATATCTTAAATTTCAAGTTGAAATTTGAGGTATTTTTCGCGAAATTTCAGTGTTTATCTGTCTCTTGCTCCTATAAGAAAACCTTGTATTTGGTACTAAGCGTGAAAGAAATGGGTCATTACTTACACTCATTCCATTCGTTATCATATCAATGTTATACTCAGCCTAAAATAATACCCTTGCACGAAAATATTTATGGAGAAATTCAAAATGGCGGATGTATAGGGTCATTCTAAATCTGAACTTTTTACCATTTTCATGACAGTCCAGGCAATCTATCTGTTTTTTTAGCTGGACCCAAAACAAATTGCAAAAGAATTTTTTGCACTGGTATGCATTTTTAATAGGTTTACAGAACAACATACCAAAAGTCTATCTAAATCTATAAGGTGGAGATACGACTTTTTCTAAAACAAAGATACACCATCATGCTTCATATAAGAAGGTAGAAAATATTGGTTTGTGTATGTATAGGACAGTTTATCATCCAGAAATCCAATCAATACATGATGATATAGGATACATTATTCTATGGTGATGAAAACATTTGCATTCCCAAAGGATTTGCTCATAAAAGTAGATAACAAAACGATAGTTCAGCACCAGGGTATATAATCATACATGGTAATATCCTGCCAGTTGGCATTATTTCCATTAGCATTGTTATCCGAAAGGGAACTGACAAGCTGTGATATATTTTCTTTCAACCTATGACAATCACAGACAATAGTTCCATCAACTTATAAAGATATAACTCTATTATCACAAGCACGTAGCAAGTGTCAGGTCCGACATTCAATAGTGGTCGTACCTTGTTGAAAAAAATGCAGCCTTGCCAATCATTAGAGAGAGAGAAATTATATTCAACGTCGCGTTTAGCAATAGTTCAGATATATAACGACAATCTGTCAAACATTTATGACCCATCACAATTGTTTGTAAGACATGATGTTGATGAAAGAAGAATAATTATGCAGATCCTAATATATCATTTAATTATCAAACAAATAATACAACTTGAATTATAGGCAAAGTTAACGGCATAACTTATCAAGTTTCATTTTACATTCTGGTTCATGGTAACATTATTAGGGGAAGTGACTTCTCATACATATAGTTGATGTCTTTTATTGTTATTCCTCATGAACACTGCCATAAGTTGAGGAATATTTCACAGCACTATCAATCCCAATACCAGTCTTCGCCAATGTCATTTTCAAAGGTCTGGGTTTGATGAGTTTGCACAGCTCAGTCGTTTGCATTCTCAACACACACTTGAACAATCCAGGCCATGATCCTTACAGGCGCATCTGCTTCAGCTGCAATCCTTCTTGCAGTTCCACCTGATAACCTCAAGTAACCCCTGAAGCTGGTGGCAGATCACTTTTCGCAGGCAGAACCCGATTGAATTGTCCACTCCCATTGTTGTGGCCGCAACGGATGGTCTTTCCCTCAAGTCAATTTCTTCGTCTGGGTTACTACTGTATAAACATATAAGCGTTTTCTATGCTGCTGCAATAAATGACCTTCGTCGGGACTCCCATGACCTGGATGAACACTTCAGCTTGTTGGCGAAATAGCTCAGTGACAGTTGTCTTCTTCAAGGCAGCACCTTTTTCAATGCCATATGGTCGGAATACTGTGTCACAACCCAGAATGGCGGAGGGAGGGAGGGAATCTGGCTTAATGTCACACTCAAGTTTGTTTCACTCATATGGTGACAGTCAGTTTGGTTGGTGGAGGAAGCCGGAGTACCCGGAGAGAACCACTGCCCATCGGCAAGTAACTGACAAACTTTCACGCATGGACCAGCACAGCCCAGAATGGCATGCACAAGCAACATATTTGTACAGACTTGCATTCCCAGCACAGCCTTTGTCTTCTTGACATTCCAAACTCTCCGGCCTCGCTAGTGACATGGTCATTCAGTCAAAGGAAGACGAATTCCTAGCAAACAACGTCAACAAGTAGCAGTTCATTACTCTTATGAGTGACCAGTAGAAAGGGCGGGATGTTTCATATGCAGATGTTTTTATTGTAAAAGCTGCCGTTTAATCGACTGAAAGCATCAACACTTTGGTTGGTTATGATATTGACCTGTTAGTTCTGCTCTGTTTTCATGCAGACATGGATGACAATGACATCTACTTTCAGCCAAGAGAGAATGCGAAGAAACGGATAGTTTGGAATGTCAAGAAGACAAAGGCTGTGCTGGGAATGTAAGTCTGTTTGTGCATGCCATTCAGGGCCGTGACACAGTATACTGACCATATGGCATTGGCAGATATGCGGCCGTAAGGAAAACAACGCTCAATGAGCTATTTCGCCAACAAGCTGAAGTGTTCAACCAGGCCATTGGGAGTCCCGATTGAGGTTATCTATTGTGTGTTATACAATGGTAACCCTGACGAAGCAATTGGCTGCATGAGATACAAGCGTTTCTGTGACAAAAACGAACCATATATGTGCAGGTACAATTACAACACATATAAGAGAAGTGGGAAGAGGTGCCGACATACTGGCATTCAAAACCTTCCACCAACATCAGCATCAGCTAAGTATCAAGGTTCGCGTGTTTAGAGTGGAAAGGGGAAGACCATCCATTGCAGCCGCAAGAATGAGGGTGGACGGCTTCCCTCTGTGAAAACTGAACTGCCACCAGTTCCACTGGCATTCTTTGAGGTTATCAGGTGCAACTGCAAGAAAGATTGCTGCTGAAGAAGATGCATCTGTAGGAGCATAGCCTATATTGTTGAAAATGTAAAATGAAACATGGTAAATGGCATGGTAGAACGTCATGGTAGAACATCAATTTTGCCTATAATCTAGATTATTATTTGTTTGATAATCAGATGATAGGGTCTGCATAATTATTCTTCTTTCATCAAAAAATATCTGACACACAATTGCGATAGATCATTAATGGTTTGCAGAGCTGTATTTTTCAACAAGGCACATGTTGTGATAATAGAGAGATATCGCCATGAGTGGGTTTGTGGAAATATTGTCTGTGACAGTTATCGGTTGAAGGAAAATAAATCACAGCTTGTCATTTCATTTATTTTGGGAGAGAATTCCTCTTTCGGATGATTATGCTAATGGCAAAAATGTTAACTGACTGAATATTACCATGTATAATTCATAAAGCCTGATGCTGAACTATCAGTTTGCTATCTACGCTTATGAGCAAATCCACCGGGAAGACACATGTTTTTCCCACCATGGCATACTGTACCCTGGGTCATGTATTAATTGGATTTCTGGATGATAAACTGTCCTTATTCACGGAAAAAACAATATTCTACCGTGCTTATATGCGGCATAATGGTCTATTATGTATTATAAAATGGCGTATCTTTGTTTTAATAAAAAGTCATATCTCCACCAAATAGATTTTGGTAGACTTTTAGTATGTTGTTCTGGGAACCTATTAAAAATACATAAATTATGTTGCAATTTGTTTTGGGTCCAGCTAAAAAAACCCAGATAGATTGCCTGGACTGTCATGAAAATGGTAAAAAGTCCAGATTTAGAATGACCCCATACATCCGCCATTTCGAATTTCTTCATAAATATTTTCGTGCAAGGGTAATATTTTAGGCTGAGTATAACCTTGATATGATAACGAATGGAATGAGTGTAAGTAATGACCCATTTCTTTCACGCTTAATACCAAGTACAAGGTTTTCTTATAGGAGCAAGAGACAGGTAAACACTGAAATTTCGCGAAAAATACCTCAAATTTCAACTTGAAATTTAATATATTTTCCACGCATATCTGTTTGTAGACTTTTAGTATGTTATTCTAGAGACCTTTCGGAAATGCACTGCAGCAAAAACAATTCTGTTGCAATTTGTGGTGGGTCAAACCTCAATTTGAGTGGATTATAAGGACAAACTGATATGTCTGTGAATGGAGCCGAGGAACTTGAAAGTACAAATTTTCCACAGCTATTACTATCACTACTGCCGTCAATGAGTGAGATTTTTTTTGGGATATGACTGTGATGTTTTCACCTGCGCTCTTCGTCATTTTAAGAGTGGTACACTGGATTCGAATAACTCCAGTGATCTTGAGCTTTGGGGGAAGTATCATGCACGGAATCAGACAGTTTAGACCTGTACTACAGGCTCACCTGCAGTTAGGATAATGTAACGACATTATTTGTTTTCCACACATATACAATATATCTCATATAATCATATAGTAATAATATAATAATAACAATCCTTATTTCAGACAGAACGATCCAAATGAAGGTCAAAAAGTGCAAGTAATTAAAACTCGTTTTATATCTGTAGCATACATGTACATAGAGTTCTGATACATGTTATAAACGTGTCTGGACACTACTATGGTGACCGAGAACTGCCACATAAAAAAAAACCACACAGAATTCTTTCAAAAAAAAAGAAGAAGAAAATTGCCCTGCTGATGACTGCCACCACATATTCATTTCTTTATTATTATTATTATTATTATTTTTTGTTAGTGAAAACAAATTCGACACTGCCAGCCGAGGTCTGCCACTTGCAATACAATTAAGGGTTACTCACCTTCTGCATATATACCCTAAATTTTGCAGATAAGTGTGAAAATAGGTTTAGAAAGCGACGGTGACATATTATTTTTATCATGGCATGGTGTGACGATCAGAAAAGCAGGATAGGCCGATGCTGAAATTGAAATATGTTACGGGGATGGGAGGGGTTGGGGAATGACAGGGGGCTCACGGCAATTTGGAATTTCGGACAAATCAATGCGTGACTGGTGACACGCTTAATTCGACTGGAGTATGCAGAACCAAAACGGAGGTAGGGTGGGTCGCTCACCACAGAATCGTAACACCCGAAGCCTTACCCTCCGCCTCTATTCTCCCCATTTTCCCACCCCAACCACCATTCTCCGGTCATACACATGTACTGTGAAGTATTGTGAATCTGCAACAATTGCCAGAAGTTTGATAACCATGAGCTAATGATGTGATCGCAGATCGGATGTGCTATTTCACAATATCAGTACCGGTGTGATGGATAAGAATGTCCTGGTGATTAGTGTCCCTTTTCATATTCTTTTCTATTGCAACCAACGACGGACATTTGTCCCCAATGTGGAGAAAAATATTCTTGCAGGGATAGAAGATAGGGAACGGACACTCTTAGCCACCGGACATTCTTAGACTCTAAACCGGTAGTTGCAATCGCCTATTCAAATGAAAAAATATCATGTGATTCCATATAGATCTGTTCGCGATACATGCTTTGATAGTAAAAAAAATCGGCCCGTTCCGTGCATGAATTGTCTCTTGCTTTAAACCGTGACACGACCTTGACTTTGCAGGAAATTGTGTATCATCGGGAAAGCTCGCCACATAAGACAATGTATTTTTTTTTATCTTTAATCCATTGATGTTCATTCATGTCAAAGAATCTACGACAGCGCTCAATTATTCGATCTGACATCAATTATGTAACACATCAAGTTAATTGTCAACGGTCGATTCACAGTACAAGTCGGCAAGTTGTGACGCCACATATGTTACCCGTCAAACCAAATTAAAGACAAACGTGCAACAAAGAGTTTTAATTTGGTGTATCGCTAATGAGATTAAAAGAGGGATCACACTTCATAGGGATTCAATTGTGTATCTATGAGTAAAGTATATAACTCGACAACAATCATCTATCAAAGCATGGCACGTAGAAAAGCAGATAATTACAAGCGTCTGGTCCGTCATAATTCAGCCGTCGTCCATCAAAGAATATCCGTGTCCATGATCCAAAGGCCTATTCCCTATTACATATAACAACATTAACACCAAATTCAAAACGACAACCATAGTATATACACATATGCTAGTTTCCTGCAAGAGCGAAGCGGTCAACAGCTTTCAATGAAGCCGGCAAGACATCATGATTTTCCAAAAATATCAAATCAGTATCGCTGATCAGTATTCTTAATCCATATGACATTCGTTGTAAAGTCGTCATCTTGAGAATGATGTAAGTAGTATATAGCCGTGATTTAAATCCTCCGGCTCGTCAGTGCGCATGCGCGAGAAACTGAAAGTGGTGAGCGCAGGATTTCTGCCCAAGTATGACGTCACTTCCAGTTTGCGTAAATCGGGCGTGACCTGGGTAGGGCTGGTTGACCTATATGTGGGTCGTCGGGGTTTTACATCGGGGTTCTTGGGGATGATAGGAATGCATGTACTGACCTGTATCTGGGGTTTTTCCATTCATCCGGTCCTTGTCTGTTTATCCTTACATCCGGGTACATCCGGGTACTTGTGGGATTTTTCCATTCATCCGGGTCCTTGTTTTTACAGCCGGGGACTTGTTTACATCCGGAAACATACGGATTCTTGTACATCAGGGTACATACGGATTCGTGTACATCCAGGTACATACGGGTTCTTGTACATCCGGGTATATCCGGGTACTTCTATGTAGATGTATACAAGTCTGAATGTTCATGGCATTGCTTCAGGTTCATTGCTATTAGGTTTGAACACGCCATCCAAATTCAAATTAGTAGTAGTAGTAGTAGCATTGCTTCAGTTCAGTTCAGCGCTCAGAGTGAACGGACGTGCTTTTGTGTTCTTGCCAAATTAGCCTAGATTTACCAGCCTTTGTGCCTCTCTCCTGCCTTTGTTCCCCGAGAGTTACAGGATTACCTAACCAACAACAACAGCAGGAGAAATCAGCGAGCCAGAGCTAAGTTTTCTCAATTCAATTTTTTCACTTAGACTACTATTTTCTATCACTTAAGTCACTCCTCACCAAATAACACCTAGTTTTGATCTAATTTAAAACAAATCAAATAATGGAAGCCTCCCAATCCCCCGTAAAAACCCCTAAAAGGAAACTCACAGAAATCACCCCCGATAAAAACGCCCCTCACAACAAAAACACGCCCCTGGTCCCAAATCCCCAAAGAGTCTAGCAAATTTTGTTGCTATCATCCATAGTTTAACTCAACTGAGAGCATGTAAATTTCCAAAGGTCAAGGTAGCAAACGATCTTAACAAATGTGCTGGTGACGTACATCAAATCTTTGAACTTCCGGGTGGTGATCTGAAAGTCCACTGCAGATCACACACTCAGTACGACAAATTACTACGTTTAGACCTGCTAGTAGATAAACCTGTCTCGGTAAAACAATTCATACAGCGTAGAGAGCGATGCAAAGGAGTAATTTATGGAATTGACCTCAGTGTCAAACTAGAAGACATTTTCCCCAGTCTCTCAAAACAAAACGTCGTATATGCCAAAAGAATGCAAAAGAACAAACAGGAAACGACAAGCATTATGCTAATATTCAAAGGATTAAAATTACCGGAAACTGTCCGGCTATGGTTTCATAACATTATAATTAAACCTTTTTATGACACACCAAAATGATGTTTTAAATGCCAGGAATATGGGCATTTTACTAAATTTTGCAAATTCCAAGTTGTATGTGCGAAATGCTCTGGAAATCATAATTACGAAGAATGTACTGAAACAAAAGTAACATGTGTAAATTGCAAAGGCAACCATTTAGCGGCCTACAAAGGTTGTATAGCTTTCAAAGAGGCAAAAAGGGTTGAATTCACTAAAGTAGACAAAGGGATTTCTTACGCAGAATCTGTAAAAGAATGAATGAATAGGAAAATCAGTATAGAAATGACCACCGCTCTACACAAAGCAAAGGCAACTGAGACAATAGTCACAGCCGTGAACACAAACTCAGGTGATACAATGGACACTGAAAACAATGAACAAGAAACAGAGACAAAGAACCTAACCAAGCTAGACCTGCTGGGCTTTATCAACATTGTGTTAAACTCAGTTATTAACCCCTGCAACCTAAGCTTAATAAGATCGACATGATAGTAAAAATTGCGCGGGACTTCCTTAATTGGGAGTTTAGCTCCGATGAAACTAATAACTGGGGGAAAAATCCGAAATACGACAAGAAAACATCCACACCCAAAGAAAAGTCTATCCCGGCCCTCAACATAACAACATGAGGTAATCCACTTGCGAATGCATCAGTCACAAAATGAGAGATATAATTAATACAAAATTCAACAAAAACCAATTATCAATACTCCAATGGAATGCCCGAAGCATCGGGAAAAACGGGGACAATCTTAAAGTCTTAGTAAATGAAATCAGCCCAGATATAATTTGTGTGCAGGAAACATTTCTGAAGCCAGGAAAAAATAAATTTACAATAAACGGATATAAGCCGTATAGATCAGACAGACTTATAGGTGCACTAGGCGGAACCTCATACTAATAAAAGAGGACCTGATTCACATCGAACTAGATAAAAGTCCTACCAGTGACGATCTCGAATGGCACGCTATTCAGGTCTTCTTCAATAACAAACCTATTATCATCATTAATTTATATGCCCCAGGAATTCTAAAGAAAATCTCCCCAAAAGAACTGGACAACATCACAAAGAAATTTTTCTCCCCTATTAGCATATGTGGTGATTACAACAGTCATAACCCCATTTGGGACGACAATTGCATCAAGGCAGACGAAAAAGGCCAAGTAGTGGAGAAATGGCTAGACCAAAACAACCTATGCTATTTAAATAATGGCCACGGGACGCGAATAGACATGAACACCGGTAAACTATCGGCAATAGATTTAACTATTGTCTCCCCTGATCTAGCTGTTAAATCCGAATGGGAAGTGATTCCTGACACGCTTGACAGCGACCACTTCGCCATTCTGACGAAAATTAGTATAAAACCGGACTCTGAAAGGACAGACGCCCCTCCAAAATTTCAGTACTCCAAAGCCGACTGGAAAAGCTTCCAGAAAGACTGTCAAAGCCTAAATCATGACGAGATATTCAATTCCGATCCAGAGATGTTCAATGAAAACATTACAAATTCACTACTAAACATAGCACAAAAATATATTCCGATATCACAACAGCGCCACAACAAAAACCCGGTACCCTGGTGGAACCCAGAGTGTGCAAAGAATATTACGGCCAAAAAGAAGGCACTTAGAAAATTCAAAAAAAGTAGGCTCCAAAGTGATCACGCGAACTACAAGGAACTCAAAATTATAGCTGAAAAAGTGTCAAAGAAGGTAAATCAAAATGCTGGGAAGACTTTTGCAACACTATAGATACCAAAACCAATTCAAAAAAAAGTATGGAACAAAATAAAAAATATACAAGGAAAGTTAACAAACACAGTTCCTGTACTGAACACAACTAAAAAAACGAACAAAGAAAAGGCAGAACACCTCGCCGAATCTTTCGCTTCAAACAGCAGCGATAGCAACCTGAAACCAGAATTCAGAAAAATTAAGGAAGACACAACGATAGAAAACGATTTAGACGATCATTTAGAAAACTATCTCAATGCAGACTTCAACATTAATGAATACCGCAAAGCTATACACTGTAAAAGGAGAGCTCACCTGGTGAAGACAAACTAGGATACACGATCCTTAAACACCTACCAAATAAAACACAGAAACTAATTTTGAAACTAATTAATGTCAGCTGGCAGACTAAACAACTTCCAAGTAAATGGGAAACATCTATCGTTATCCCAATCCCAAAACCAGGTAAAGATCCATCCGACAGCAACTCTTATCGCCCAATTGCTCTCACTTCAAATCTATGCAAAATAATGGAAACCATGGTAAAAACTAGACTGGAATTTCATATGGAAAACAACAACTTATTAAACAAAACTCAAAGCGGCTTTCGTAAGAACAGAAGTACGTTAGACCATATAGCCAGATTACAACACTCAATAAAAAAGGGGAATGCCAAACATCAGTACACACTAGGTATCTTCCTAGACATAGAAAAAGCATTTGACCTTGTATGGCAGGTCGGCATAATTATTCAATTAAGCAAACTTGAGATTAAGGGAAGAATGCAACACTGGATAAAAAACTTCCTAGACAATAGAAATTTTAAAGTTCGCATAGGAAACACCCTATCCACCGACCATGAATTAGACAACGGTACCCCTCAGGTAAGCGTCATAAGCCCCACCCTTTTTAACATCCTCATCAATGGCCTAGCCGATGAAATTGATACGAAACATCCAGAACTAGAACAGTCTCTATTTGCTGACGATTCTGCCCTCTGGAAAACCGCACGTTTCATAAAAAAATTGACAGGTATAATGCAAAATACACTAGATACAATTAGCGGCTGAGCGGATAAATGGAGCTTCAAATTTTCCGCCCTCAAAACAACGGGCATTATATTTTCAAACAATCAACACATTGACGTTAAACTTACACCAGGAGGTCAGAAAATTGAATTCAAAAATAGTGTTAAATACCTAGGTATGATCTTTGACAGAAAACTCACATGGAAAGACCACATCGACCAACTAGTCCTCCGGTGCAATAAAGACCTGAACCTCATGAGGTGTGTGTTTGGGACAAACTGGGGAGCGAGTAAATATAGTTTGATAAAATTTTTCCAAACTCTAATTAGGTCAAAGATAGATTACGGGTCCATCGCCTACCAATCAGCATGTAAGACACAACTAAAAAGAATAGACAGCATCCAATATTCTGCTCTAAAAGTAGCTACTGGAGCCTTCAAGGGAACCACCTTATGTAGTCTTCAAATAGAAACCAATGAGAAACCTCTTCGTTTAAGACGAGAGGAACTGTCCCTGAAATATGCAGGAAAAACTAGAGCTAAGGGCGATAATCACCCATGCCACAACATTTTTGAAGATAAAGGTGAATATGAATATTTAAAGACAAACTGGAGAAAAGACTCCGCCCCCCTCGGCTATGCCGTAAATAACCTATTCAAAGAACACGAAATACCCATCGCATACATCTGCGACACAGACAAAATCACAAGGCCACCCTGGGTATTAGAGTCGCCCCACGTGCACACAAGTATACACGACTACCTCACAAAGAAGGACAACCCATACTTTATTAGAGCCACCACCCTTGAATATATCAACCAAAACTGGGAAAATTACTCAAAAATCTATACAGACGGATCGAAAAACACAAGTAATAACACAGGATCAGCTTTTGTTATACCTGAGCTCAACATACAAAATGGTTTCAAACTTTCAGACAATATGTGTGTATACACTAGTTAACTGATTGCTATAATTAAGGCTCTCGAATGGATCATCGAGCACAAACCAATCCGTGCTGTGATACTCAACGATTCCCTTAGTGGACTCACATCCATTGAAAACTCTATATCTGACAGTAGACCGGATCTCATACACAAAATAGAATATATCTGTACACAAATACACAACGAGGGTATAAACGCCATTTTAGCTTGGGTCCCCGCGCATGTCAACATCAGAGGTAACGAAGCAGCCGACAAAACTGCCAAAGACAGTCTTGCTAAAACTACACACGATGTGCCAATAGGATTAGGATATAAGGAATTCAACACTATCATTAGACGCAAAATAGATAGCAAGTGGCAAAAGGAATGGAACGAAGAAGAACGTGGACGGTGGTTACATAAGATCCTTGATGGAGAGAAAAGACAAGTCCAGGGATTCCAGTTAGACAATAAACGTGATGACCGCATCATCACCAGATTAAGACTAGGCAAAACCGGACTTAAATCACATCTGTCCATGCTTCTGAAAAACACCTCACCACTCTGTACCGCATGCAACAAGGTAGAAGAAACAATAGAACATGTCCTACTTGAATGCCCAATCAATAACCAACAACGTGAGGCACTTAGAAACGAATTAAAAACATTCAACACTCCCTTAACATTACCAGCGTTATTAAACCCTAAGCCCCCCATTAGAAATCAGGTATTCAAGTCCTTAATAAATTTTATCAAAACTGCTGGCTATTATTCCATTATATAATACTACCGCCGTGCATGCGCAGTCAACATTTTTTCCCCCACATAATCAACTACTAGTACACCTTTTTCCCACATAATCAACTACTAGTACACCAAGTACTATGACATGATTTGATAGAGGCCAAATCATTCTTCTGACTTCAACAAAGGGTATGGTTGCAGCGGAGTTACCTTGATACTGAGGGCCGTGTGCACCATAGCCATACAAAACATTATGGCCATAATAAACTATCCATACATAACATCCGGCCAAAATGTCGCAGACACATTTAGAAATAAAATAGGCATGGCAACAACGGAGATACCTTGATACTGAGGACCATCTGTTCCACTGTCCTACAAAACAAACGATGGCCAAATCTAATTGAATTCATGACAACAATATCACGGTCAAATCGCATATAGCGAGCAGTATTCGGCATAAAATATAGGAAATGGTGATGGCGGAGTTACCTTGATACTGAGGGCCGTCTATCGCATTGTCCTACACATTCTTTATGGCCATCAAACGATAATGTATGCGGAAATAATACAGAGCTGTTTATTTGTGTATTCACCTAGTACTGAATCTATCGAAATGTTTAGTTATTTATTCATTTGTTTATCTATTTACTCACTCAATTATATATTGCTATTTATATTATGTCACTGACGGTCGGGGGGTGCCTGTTGTTGAGAGGAAGATATATCAAAGTATTGCATCGAAAAACAATAGAAACCAAGAATGACTACAAGCCTTTTATTTCATATGATACAGGCACACCGAAGACCACAGACGAGTTGGACAAGACCTGAAACAGAAGACGGATGACGATTACAAGAATACCAAAAGCGCCTTGAGTGACAACGCCGCACAGCAAGAACATCCAGAATCAGAATACTCGACCTTAGACCACACCAGACACGCTACCCCTTAGATGTCACCGAACTGACGCCTCAACACAGAATATGATCCTTTGACTTTCACGCAATATAGGACGTAGACCTGCCGTTCTGTACCTCAATACACACTCCAAGCAATTGTTACAGACACAGATTTCTGAGGACCTGACCAGCCTGAGCCTGCCTGACCAGCCTTAGCCTACCTGAGGACAGGAGCTACTTGTCTGACACTGACCAGTGGAGCCTGTCTACCTATCTCACCAGCACCTACCTAAGCCAACAGCCATGGACTCCTCCGACCGAGCTAAGCTTTTGCAGCACCGTGTCAAGATCATTGGTGAGATGGTGAATGTGGTGAATGTGGCCGATATATGTGATCTGCTCACTAAACACATGGGGGTAGATGTCATGACGGAGAACACCTATATGGCACGAAACAGAGCCCCCAGAGCACTGAGGAAGACGGGGAATGAAGGAATAGCGTCTCTACTTCAACACCAGGAACCGGATGTACCCATATGTTCCACATATTCATGTCCTCGTCTTTTTGTTGAATGAGCGAAAAATAGGTAGGACAATCTTGAAAGAGATGGCGAAGAGCAAGACCCGATAAACTCAAGCCGTCCTTGAATATGTCGACGTGCATTTGATCCCGAAAGAGTTGGGCCATTTTCTCGACCGCTTCGAGGAATGGAACGACATCTAAATTGTTATAATACACCAGCAATTCTCGCAAGATCTGCATGTGTTGGTCGTTCCATAACTGCTGTAGTTCCCGGTACGTTTGTTCAGAACATTCCACCTGCTTCAGGTCGTCGAAGAAAGCGTCCGGGAACCTCCCTTTGGTTTGTGCACAGCCATATGCCTTCACCCACTGATCATAGCTATAATTGGGAACTAGGTAGTTGCGTACATCCAGGAAATGAAGTAACGTGGTGGTGAGGGCCATATGATTATTGATCTTTTTGATGACGGACTTGATGTAATTGGACTGGGTCAAGTAAGGGTAGAGAAATTCCTTCACCATGTTGAGATCGTATCGACCCGCCGGATTGAAGCCGAGGACGGGTAACTGGCCAAGGTATTGTAGGAAGCGGGCTTTCAATTTCTCCGCATACGGCTTGGGTAAAGGTATATCCTGCGGCTGAATTTCCTGCATCTCGGGCTCCGACTGCGTCTCTGACTCCGACTCCGTGTCCGACTATTCATCGTCGCTGAAGGACACACCCGGTGTAGGAATACGATCGTCGAGTAGGTCCAGTACGTCCTGGAACTTGGACACCAACAGCTCTGTACTGGCCGCACTGACTTCCTCTAAATATACAATCATCAGGGTAATCAGGTGATGGGAGTCTCCGGTAGACACGAAACATACGGGCGCAGCGTCATAGCCGGGCGATGGTTATGAAATGCTGACACTCGGGGGAATATGGCACTGCGTCCACTGCGTTTTGGCTGAGAAAATATCCATGGGTTCCAAAATAGCCTCGAAATCATAGCACACCCGGTATGGAAAATAACGGTCCTCTAGTGGTATGACAAGACCCTCATGAGCCAGATCTTCGAAAATAGTAGATGTGTTAAGGTACACACCACTAGGAAATTTCCGTTTAACAGCGTTGTCACAAATCTTCTCGTGCTGATGTAGATGCCCAGACTGTTTGAACACCCGATGGCATTGAATACAACTGTAGGATTGCGCGCGCTCATATCGTAGATCAGGGAAAAATGACTCACCCCGCCGTTGTCGAAGACATTGACTTTCATCGTAGAGACATACCGTTCTGTTGAGCGATGAACCAATTCAGCCACAAATGTGTCACCGTCATCCTCCTTCGGTAGTAAACAGTATACAAAGATATTCAGCTGGAAAAGCGATTCCACGACATCCAAATGCTTGAATGGGACTCCCCGGAACCGTCGCGGGTCTACATGTATGTCGTGTGCCTCTAGATACTCTTCCCAATAACCAGCTGCCAATGTATCACAAGCGTGGGGATTACACTGGTCCAAATGAACAGTCAAACACCGAAACAGACATTTCCGGTCTTTGTAGGGCCCATGGTCGCCTCCCGTTAACGCATACATGCGTTTTCGACGGAGCAGCCAAGACGGAAGCATAACAGGAACGCCGAGGGGATGATCTCTCAATTTCGTCACGAAAAATGTGACGTTCGTCACCATTTCCACAGTCCATTTGGTGTTGGGACGTTCCAACCGGGCCCATTCCAAAGGATCCGTCACCGTGAACGGTTGGTCAAACACATACATGGATAATAGTACCGTAACTGGTCTGTCTCTTTGTGGCATAATATATACCCAAATGTCATATTCAATTTGAAGGCTGTAGCTTGGTCTGTAAAGATGCGTGAGGTCCTCCAACCGGAAATTATACAAGTACAACAGGCGACGGTGACGGTGAAAACAATGGCGTATGGTGTTCCAGTGGCAACGCACTCACAGGCTCGTCTTCGGGAAAGACTTCAGCCGGAGGCGCTCCTGGATCCATTTGAAAATCTTCTTCACGTCTCATGCTATCGGTCACACCAGGCAGGGTAGACAGGCTCCACTGGTCAGACTCAGCCAAGTAGCTCCTCTCGTCAGGCTGGTCAGGTAGGCTCCGGCTAGTCAGGCAGGATCAGGCTGGTCAGGTCCCCGGTCAGGTAGGCAGACCAATGAATGAAGCAATGCTTTGATTGATTGAAATTGTAGTTTAAGGGCCGCTTCCCATTCGGATTTCGCGGCCCATCAACTCAATGTTTTATTTGGATTTCGCGGTACATTTCTTTGTTTTCTTTTAATATCTTTTCCAGCGCTAAATATATAAATAAATAAATGAATAAATAAATAAATAATGATAGATAACAATGATAGATTAGCAGGAGATATAAATAGAAGTAAATAAGAGTCGCTATGTACAAGTTCGTAAGTCTCTTTCGGGTTTTTTTGGTTAAGCTATACTAGTAAATATGAGTTCACTGTAGGTCTAATCGCGTGGATGATTCCTTTGTCTTGGTACCCCTTTGTACGCACAAAGCCGTCCAGAAAAAACTGGGAGAACCATGGGCGTCTTCAGGATTTTTCTAATCGACTTCCCTAACGACGCCCTTGGGAACAGGGTGGGTTCTTCCAGAAATCTGTGCCTGTAACAATTGCTTGGAGTGTGTATTGGGGCACAGGACGGCAGGTCTACGTCCTATATTGTGTGAAAGTCAAAGGATGATATTCTGTGTTGTGGCGTCATTTCGGTGTCATATATAGCGTGTCTGTGTGGTTTAGGATTTGGTATTCTGGTTGCTCAGTTCGGTGGGGTAGCGTGTCTGGCGTGGTACAGGGTCGAGTATTCTGGACGTTCTTGTGGACCGACGATGATGATCTGCATCATGTTCATCTCCATTTGGTGCTGTTTCATAATATTTGTCGTCATAGGTGTTCTGTTTCATGGCTGGTCTTACTCGTGTGTTGTCTTCAGTATGCTGTGCCTGTATTACAAAGAATAGAAGAGTTTGTAGTTTCTTGTTTTCTGGTGTTATTTTTTGCCATCGACTGGCACTATCGTGATCTAAGTCACACATGATCAATAGCAATAAATAATTAGGTACTAAATATTATAAATAAAAATATTATTATAGTTAAAGCCGATTGTGAATGTTTGATATAACCTCCAGTCTTCTGCCCCTGCATGAAAACCGGACGGTTAACATTCGTTAACGAGGGTTGGAAATAAGGGAACACAATTTGGTCAGAGCTCGTTATTAGGAGCTTTTAATTTGATCAGTGAATTTGTCTATGTTATTGCTATGGCATTTTGATTGGTTAGTGTCCAAATTTGATCAGTCATTTCTGATCACTGACCCTTATTTCCGCCCCTGTAAAATAGTTTTGACTCTAAGCGTGCTACATTTATTCAAATTTGGTCCTAGGTTTATTGGTGTCTTGGTGTAACCATATAGTATTAAATGGTAGAGTGATAGTCAGTCGATTTGATGTAAGCTAGTAAGGTGGAGTATACTTTGTTTGTAAGAGGTGGTTTATGAAGCAATGCCATGAAAATTCCGACTTTTATACACCTACATACAAGTACCCGGATATACCCGGATGTACAAGAACCCCTATGTACCCGGATGTACAAGAACCCGTATGTACCCTGATGCAAACAAGAACCCGTTTGTACCCGGATGTAAACAAGTCTCCGGCTGTAAAAACAAGGACCCGGATAAATGGAAAACCTCACATACAGCTCACAAAATGTAGAAGTACCCGGATGTACCCGGGTGTAAGGATAAACAGACAAGGACCCGGATGAACGGAAACACCCCAGATACAGGTCAGTACATGCATTCCTATCATCCCCAAGAACCCCGATGTAAAACCCCGACGACCCACATATAGGTCAACCAGCCCTACCCAGGTCACGCCCGAGTCACGCCGATTCACGCAAACCGGAAGTGACGTCATACTTGCGCAAAAATCCTGCGCACACGACTTTCGGTTTCTCGCGCATGCGCACTGACGAGTCGGAGGATTTAAATCACGGCTATGTACTACTGATGTATCTCAGTCACGCTTTGATTGTGACTGTTCAAATCAGCACCATGAGGATCATGAGTTCATACGGCCCCTAGCCCCGGATTAAGCGGAATTAGACACAAGTTATGAAACGTGACGCCATAGATCTTGCACGCTACGCTCGTATTTTGTTATCAGCATGCGATATGTCTCGCCAAATTCGAGAAACTTTAGTGGAGGTACTCGGTGGTACAGCGGTTGTTGCAGTTTCTGCAACAATGTTTTGTGACGTTGATTAAAATCGTCACATTTAACACAGGATCTAGCAAATGCTTCTAGACGAGATATGTATAAACTATATGCAGGTCTCACTGGAATATTACTGTCCAGAAAGTATGGCAAGCCAAAGTGCTTTTTATTCAAGTATTTCCGATATCGGAAATTGAATTCCCGATCGGAATTAAAATTTCTGATATCGGAATTAAAATTTCCGATATCGAAAATTCATGTCCTTCAATTTTGGATATCGGAAATTGAATTCTCTATATCGGAAATTGCAATTCCCGATATCGGAAATTAGAATCTTCGATATCGAAAATTGTAGGGAACAGTTTTCGTAAAGCTTTCAGAGCTTTCATTTCCGATATCGGAAATTCAGAGACAATTTCCGATATGGGAAATTCTATTTCCGATATCGGAAATTGTCACTGAATTTCCGATATGAGAGATTCTAATTCCAGATATCGGAAATTCTATTTCCGATATCGGGAATTGCAATTTCCGATATCGGAAATTCGAAATAAAAAGGACTTTGGCTTGCCATAAGAAATGCTATTAGGCGAGATATGTATACACCATATGCAGGTCCCACTGGAATATTACTGTCCGGAAAGGGATAGTTTACGATGTAAAAATCGTAATCATCTCTTTTGTCATAAACATGATAAAGTGGACGAGATAGAAGGCCCGCTTCAGTTTTGTAGAGATGTAGGTCTAGATATGCTGTGTCGGTAGGGTTATTTACCCAGATAATTCATGGTGTCAGTATTTATCTATATTTATATCAGCTTGAAAGAAATCAAGTTCGAAGAAACATTTTACTTGGCAAACTAAAAACTGGATCGTCGGAAAATCTGCTGTGTGAAGACAGAGCATACAATTCGAAAGTGCATGGTCCGTTTCCATATTTATCTGTCGAAATTTTATTTGACTGGGTTCGCGCAGATGAGAGCATTCTTGGAAAACTAGCAGAATGCAAAAGAAAATGATCAAAATCCCCAATCTATGTGGCCAATCTTTCTCACAAGGACAAGGATTGATATACCGGTATCATAATTGTTAATGCAATCTGACATATTTTGGCAGTACACATGGTAAAGACCCTACCCATCCGACGACACCCCCAACCCCGTTCACCCACATCCCTTGGATTGAAGTACAGCTTCTAGATTTTGTCACCTGAATTGGCGATTTACAATACAAATACCGGTGCCGTACTCATATTGTGAATGTCGGATCACATTTCCATAAAATAGAGTCTGAAGCCAGCAAATTCTCCTCGCATCTATATTGTTAATGAATATTTCCAGATACATGGGTGTGTACCTGTATGCGTGTGATGAGGGAGAGGGCGGGCGGGTGGGGGGCTTGCAAACAAGAACCCGTTTGTACCCGGATGTAAACAAGTCTCCGGTTGTAAAAACAAGGGCCCGGATAAATGGAAAACCTCACATACAGCTCACAAAATGTAGAAGTACCCGGATGTACCCGGGTGTAAGGATAAACAGACAAGGACCCGGATGAACGGAAAAACCCCAGATACAGGTCAGTACATGCATTCCTATCATCCCCAAGAACCCCGATGTAAAACCCCGACGACCCATATATAGGTCAACCAGCCCTACCCAGGTCACGCCCGAGTCACGCCGATTCACGCAAACCGGAAGTGACGTCATACTTGCGCAAAAATCCTGCGCACACGACTTTCGGTTTCTCGCGCATGCGCACTGACGAGTCGGAGGATTTAAATCACGGCTATGTACTACTGATGTATCTCAATCACGCTTTGATTGTGACTGTTCAAATCAGCACCATGAGGATCATGGGTTCATACGGCCCCTAGCCCCGGATTAAGCGGAATTAGACACAAGTTATGAAACGTGACGCCATAGATCTTGCACGCTACGCTCGTATTTTGTTATCAGCATGCGATATGTCTCGCCAAATTCGAGAAACTTTAGTGGAGGTACTCGGTGGTACAGCGGTTGTTGCAGTTTCTGCAACAATGTTTTGTGACGTTGATTAAAATCGTCACATTTAACACAGGATCTAGCAAATGCTTCTAGACGAGATATGTATAAACTATATGCAGGTCTCACTGGAATATTACTGTCCAGAAAGTATAGCAAGCCAAAGTGCTTTTTATTCAAGAATTTCCGATATCGGAAATTGAATTCCCGATCGGAATTAAAATTTCTGATATCGGAATTAAAATTTCCGATATCGAAAATTCATGTCCTTCAATTTTGGATATCGGAAATTGAATTCTCTATATCGGAAATTGCAATTCCCGATATCGGAAATTAGAATCTTCGATATCGAAAATTGTAGGGAACAGTTTTCGTAAAGCTTTCAGAGCTTTCATTTCCGATATCGGAAATTCAGAGACAATTTCCGATATGGGAAATTCTATTTCCGATATCGGAAATTGTCACTGAATTTCCGATATGAGAGATTCTAATTCCAGATATCGGAAATTCTATATCCGATATCGGGAATTGCAATTTCCGATATCGGAAATTCGAAATAAAAAGGACTTTGGCTTGCCATAAGAAATGCTACTAGGCGAGATATGTATACACCATATGCAGGTCCCACTGGAATATTACTGTCCGGAAAGGGATAGTTTACGATGTAAAAATCGTAATCATCTCTTTTGTCATAAACATGATAAAGTGGACGAGATAGAAGGCCCGCTCCAGTTTTGTAGAGATGTAGGTCTAGATATGCTGTGTCGGTAGGGTTATTTACCCAGATAATTCATGGTGTCAGTATTTATCTATATTTATATCAGCTTGAAAGAAATCAAGTTCGAAGAAACATTTTACTTGGCAAACTAAAAACTGGATCGTCGGAAAATCTGCTGTGTGAAGACAGAGCATACAATTCGAAAGTGCATGGTCCGTTTCCATATTTATCTGTCGAAATTTTATTTGACTGGGTTCGCGCAGATGAGAGCATTCTTGGAAAACTAGCAGAATGCAAAAGAAAATTATCAAAATCTCCAATCTATGTGGCCAATCTTTCTCACAGGGACAAGGATTAATATACCGGTATCATAATTGTTAATGCAATGACATATTTTGGCAGTACACATGGTAAAGACCCTACCCATCCGACGACACCCCCAACCCCGTTCACCCACATCCCTTGGATTGAAGTACAGCTTCTAGATATTGTCACCTGAATTGGCGATTTACAATACAAATACCGGTGCCGTACTCATATTGTGAATGTCGGATCACATTTCCATAAAATAGAGTCTGAAGCCAGCAAATTCTCCTCGCATCTATATTGTTAATGAATATTTCCAGATACATGGGGGTGTACCTGTATGCGTGTGATGAGGGAGGGGTCGGGCGGGGGAGGCTTCTCGATTTTCCAGTAGGATGGTTGGTGAACGACTTGTTGAAACTATCCTATATAAACTGTGATAATCTGCATACTTCTTCAGTCGCATTGAGCGTAGACACGTGGAATCACGCACTGAATTGCCGGAAGACCCCTGCCTCCCCCCTCACCCCCTAACATATTTCAGGAAATATCATGCTTTCATGACACCATACCATGATAAAAAATATGGTACCTTCCATTTCCAAACCTATATTCACACTTATCTGCAACAAAGTATACATGTAGAAGGGAAATACAATGTAACCCTTATAGTGGAGCAATATCATGCACAAAACTAGCCGAATTGTGCACTTCGAGGTAAAAGCATGAAACTTGGCATGATAGTAGCCAAAGATGTCTTGACCATTTTCTGATAGGGACCCACTCATTTTTTTTCAATATGGCCGCCAAATTCAGGATGGCCGCCAATATAATGGTCAAATACATCAATATGATAATAATACTGTTTATTGTTTTAGTATAGGTCATGAAACTTGCAGCGATGCTTGTTATAAATGCTCTAGTCCGTTTTCAAGAAAGATCTGTAAAATTATTTTCCAAGGTGGCCGCCAAATTCAAAATGGCGGTCATGATAATGGTCAAATTAGTGGTAAATCATCATACAATGCGTAAAGGATTATGTCTGTATTGTGCACTTAATATAATGTGCTGAAGCCAAGCAAATAATTCCTGCTACGAATGAACTTTATCTTTTACAGTAAAATGACAGTCGTATTCAAGATGGCTGCCAAGCGAAACGCATTTTAATAAGAAAAAAACAGTCAAAGGACCACTTTCAGGATCTTGGAGCAACGTCGGTGCTCAGAAACATAGTAAGAATATTCAAGCTTTGGTCATCACCTTACGGTTTATACGTGTACACACACGCCCGCGCGTGCGCGCACACACACACACACACACACACACACACACACACACCCACACACACACATACACATGATTCAAGTATGGACAGGCAGGAAAGTGGAAGTGGAAAGTTGATGAAAGTGGCGGTATACCGGAATTTTCGTCGAAACCGGTTGTGCTAAAAATAGATCGCCAGCTAGCGCACTATCAAAGCAAACGTTCTGACTCTTTCAGCAGTCATTCGTTCAACCACTTACGCCACGATGTTCTCGTGTACCACTTGCTCCAAGTCCTTTACACGCTTGCACGACTTTCAACGCCATGAGTCTAGCATCCACGAAGCTCCTGCTCAGTACAACTGCGGGGATACATTTAACCGCCTGAATAATTTACAGTGCCATGAACGGTTTCTCCATGAGAAATCCAGGCATCCAATGTGGGGACTGTGGACACCGCTTTCGACTACACAGTCAGTTGAGATCTCACCAAAGTGCAATCCATGGACATGCACGCTTGAGTGTTGAGGATGCCGTGGCGTTTGACTCCAACAATGAGTCTACTTTTCAAGGTCCTGTTGGCGAGTATACATGTTCGATCAGCAGGAAGTCATTTAGTCGTAAGGATAATTTACGGTGACATCAACGATCGTTCCATAAGGCACCCAGTCATGAATGCCAACATTGCGGTCGAGTCTTCAGACTCCACTCAGTTGAGCCCCATCAATCCGAAAGACATCCACAGTTTGTGTTCCATCCAATACTTATTCTCAGGGTCAGCTTCTGATTGGACAAGCGCAGTCTGAGATCAGCACAATTAACTTCTGATTTGACAAGAGCAGCCGACTATGCGGCCAAGACACGAACAATAACATAAGTGAATTGTAAACAGATCCATAGCGGTTCACCCAGCTTGGATGTGCTGTGATGGAGGGGATAACAAAATGATTGACCTGTAATTCTTGTTGTTGTTGTGCTCTTATTGGATTAAACAATCAGAATAGTACTTATCACGGACCCGTAGAGCTACGTATAAGCGCACATGTGTGACATCGCCTATAACACACGTCCCCCTGGACCCCACACCCCCATTCCATCTGTTGCAGACCCATGACGGAGACCCATCTCTATGCCACTCGCATTTTACAGCATGTGACCTTGGTTAACTCACTCATGGGTTACCGAACAGTGGTTCGGTCCATGTTTGCAGATGGCGACGACAACGACGGGCGATGCCAGATCCTGGAAGAGTTCAAAGAAGCAGTCCTCGAGAGAGTCGACTCGATGACGAGGTGTGTTATCACCCACCACTACTGAACTATGAAAGCCATCCTTGATGCTCGGAATATGGACCACGAGCGCTCACGCCGGAACCAGCGACGGCTCGCGGACCTACCAGTGGTCTTTGTTCTACTGACCCTGACGCTGTGGCTATGACAGTTCTGTCTTACAGCGACAGAAAAGAACGGCCCTTCAGAGTCTCCATGTCTTCCGAGAGACGGCTAAGCACGATGTTCACACACACATACACGCGCTCTCTCACATACACACACACGCGCGCGCGCACGCGCACTCACTCACTCACCATCGTCAGTGCTTCCATGCTTTAAGATAGGGATTGGGCACGCCTCACGGGCAATTTGGACCACGGTTGGTCCATCTCTATCTCATACACTTCCCTTCACACCCCCAAAATGCCCATTTTGGCTATTACTCCTATTGATGACATCACCAATGACGTCACAGATGACGTGGACGTCCATCAAGTCGTGGTCTACGCACCAAGGACTTCACAATGACACATCGGACGACGCATTCGGACCAAGAATGGTCCTTCAATCGCAACACTCCCACGCACGCCCTGAATGACATATTGGTGTTACTACTGCCCAACTGAGCATGGGTAACACAATGTGACGTCCAACAAAAACCATACCATTCGTTGTCTAAATGCAGAGAGCTACAAGATGACACAAAACACGGTTCATTCGGGCCACGGATGGTCCATCTCTATCCCAAAAACCTCCCTTCACACCCCCAAAATGCCCACTTTGGCTACTTCTCCTACTGATGACGTCACAGACAACGTGGTCATCCCTCAAGTCGTGGTCTACACCCCGAGGGTTTCACTTTGACACCTCACATGACGCATTCGGACCAAGAATCGTCCCCCAATCGCTCAAATATATCCCTGCGCACCTCCAGAATGACCACTTTACTTACTACACCCCAACTGTCCATGTGCAGATTGGCGCGACTTCCAAGCAAAAACACGCCAGTCTGACTCTACCCCACGAAAGCTTCACTAGGATACCCCAGCCGGTCCATTTGGATCAAAGATGGGTCCCTTGATTGCCCAAACATGTCAATTTCCCACGTCCAAAATGACATCTTTCGTTACTACTGACCAGCTGCGCATGCGTACCACAATGCGACTTCCAACAAACACCATACCATTCGCCGTCTACATGCAGAGGGCTACAAGTGGACACACCACACGTCCCATTCGGACCACGGATGGACCATCTCTACCCCAGACACCTTCCTTCACACCTCCCAAATGCCCACTTTGGCTACTACTCCTGCTGATGACGTCACCAATGACATCACAGATGACGTGGACATCGTGGTCTAAATCCCAAAACATTAAATGGAACATGACGTGGACATCCCTCAAGTCGTGGTCTACACACCAAGGACTTCACAACGACACCTCGCATGAAGCATTCGGACCAAGAATGGTGCTTCAATCGCTCAAACACACTCCCACGCACGCCCTGAATGACATATTGATGTTACTACTGCCCAACTGAGCATGGGTAGCACAATGTGACGTCCAACAAAAACCATACCATTCGTTGTCTAAATGCAGAGATCTACAAGATGACACAAAACACGGTCCATTCGGGCCACGGATGGTCCATCTCTACCCCAAAAAACCTCCCTTCACACCCCCAAAATGCCCACTTTGGTTACTTCTCCTACTGATGACGTCACAGAGAACGTGGTCATCCCTCAAGTCGTGGTCTACACCCCGAGGATTTCACTTTGACACCTCACATGACGCATTCGGACCAAGAATCGTCCCCAATCGCTCAAATATATCCCTGCGCACCTCCAGAATGACCATTTTACTTACTACACCCCGACTGCCCATGTGCCGATTGGCGCGACTTCCAATCAAAAACACGCCAGTCTGACTCTACCCCACGAAAGCTTCACTAGGATACCCCAGCCGGTCCATTTGGATCAAACATGGGTCCCTTGATTGCCCAAGCATGTCATTTCCCACGTCCAAAATGACATCTTTCGTTACTACTGACCAGCTGCGCATGCGTAGCACAATGCGACTTCCAACAAACACCATACCATTCGTCGTCTACATGCAGAGGGCTACAAGTGGACACACCACACGTCCCATTCGGACCACGGATGGACCATCTCTACCCCAGACACCTTCCTTCACACCCCCCAAATGCCCACTTTGGCTACTACTCCTACTGATGACGTCACCAATGACATCACAGATGACGTGGACATCGTGGTCTACACCCCAAAACATGAAATGGAACATGACGGAGACACCAATAGCTAACATCATGCCAAGTTTTAGGCTTCTGACACAAATCAAACAATTAACTAAGTTAATTTCAGTATTTGGTCATTATTATGGTGGCCATCTTGAATTTGGCGGCCATGTTGGAAAAAAATTGTGTGGGTCCTTATCAGAAATTGATCGGGTCATCATTGGCTACTACTAAGTTTCGTGCTTTTACCTCGAAGTGCACAATATTTTCACCATATTGCTCTACTATTACTTGTAGCGGCAGTCCTCGGTTGGCAGCCCTCGGTTGGCAGTTCTCCGCCACGGTTGTTACTTTTTTTTCTGAAAAAAAAATAAATGGCTTAAATGAAATCTCGACTGTATTACAATATTGCAATCGTGGGTCTGTTGAGATGAACAGTCACATCCAAAGCGTGACTGCGATAGTACCCGGGAAAACGACTTGAACATTCATCTAGATAAAAATAATGGTCAGTGATTAGGATTAAATGGAAAGAACAACATCATGCCTTGCTGTCATGACATGACATCCCAAATTATGGTAGAGTCGAACGCAGACCAGGTTAACCTATTTGGCCTGCTCTTTTTGGGACCTGTCCAGGCCTGCGGGGGGAGGGAGGGGGGGGGGGCGAAATGGCCCCCTAAATATTTTTCTTTCGTTTAGGAGGCTGGAACTTACCGCGGTATTCTCTTGGGTCAAACGCTACCATAAAATGTAAAGAAAAGGCATTTTGGTCCATTTTTCGATTAATTTTATATATGTGTTTTCTTTGCAAACTTTGCATGATAAATTAGTGAAGAATAGTTTAATGTGAAATATAATAGATTTTGCCCAATCTTCCTCGAAGAAAAGCAGAAATTTTGAAGGCAAATGACAAAAATATCACTTTTTCTCTACCCCACATGGCCGCCATCTTGAATTTTTTCCATTATAGTCTACTCGGGGGTTCTGCAAATAGGAACAAAATGACCCCAATAAGATAAACTAAAAAGTCGCGAAGGGTCAGATTTCAGTTTTTGTTCTTCCGGAGATAGGGAAGAAAGTTTGGTTGGGCGGGCCATAATGCCCCCCCCCCCCCTCCAACCCCGCCCAGGCCTGGTAGAGTTAATAACCACCAGTGAAAAGCCAAAATGTCATACTTTGTTTGTACGAAAGAATATACACCGTTACACTATACATTACTAGAACTGGCGATTGCCTCTGTCTTGCGAGAAATTATTTTTGTTTGTTTAATATAAATGTTTGTGTATGCTTCAAAATTGCACCATATTACTGCCATGGTCCCTCAATATTCTGCAATAAAAAGAATTTGACCTTGATAAAATAGGCAAAGGTCAATCATATGGGAAAGCCTTCTAGTCAATCACGAGTTGCATATGTAGTATGAATTTGGAGAGCCTAGATATAATCCTACAAATGTTATCACCAGTACTCAAATTTGACCTAGATAAAATATGTCAAGTTCAGTCATCTTCACAAGGATTCTGACCCATCGCCATTTGCATATGTTATATGAATTTAAAAAGCCTGACTATAGTCCTTCAAGAGATCTTGTGTTAGCAAGCAAGATGGACAGACAATCGGACGGACGTACCAAGAAGACAATACCCTTCAACCGAACTTAAGCTTGGCAAGGGGGTAAAATTCAATAGGCTCTGACTTCTTTGTCATCACAATCCACATCGAGTCCGAACTGTACTTCTAACATAAACAGAACAATTTTAAACGGTTTACCATATTTTCAATCACAGTGACCTTGATCTTTGACCTTTTGACCTCAAAGTGAATAGGATTCCGCTGACCCATGGGCAAGATATATCCACAGTTTGGTTCCAATCCATAACATTGAACTGGAGGTATCGCATGGGCAAGCAAAACTTAACAGACAGACAGACGGACGGACGGACGGAAATCGTGATCGCAATATTCGACCTCGTCTATCGACGAGCGTATCCACATAGCTTTAAAATTTAGCGCGAAATTAAAATGCAATATATCAACACTAGATAGTTTCTTGGAAGATATCCAAGCGGCCAATAGTTTTCAATTTATTGGAAGTAAATTATTCATCAATTAACCCCTATATCGCAATACATGAAACTACTGGTAGGACAAGTGAAGGGATGTAGGAGCTACTACGATATACTTAACAACGATCAATGTATTTTTGCTACAGCCTGCAACAAATGGGAAATGTATTTAAAAAAGGAGGGGAGCATACAGTGGGGCAATGTGTTCAACAGTATTTTTACGATTTCTACCAAACTCAGAGACTTTCAATATAGATTTTTGAATAGACTATTGAGTACAAAATCTTTTTTATATAAAATAGGAAATTCCATAACCATTATAAAATAGAAAAAGATATTGCAAATTTGGATCATAAAATGGATTCCTTTCATAAAAAATGGATATTTTTTGACAATTTCTTTAGTACTATGTAAATAAACGAATAGATGGTACCAGCAGCAAAATATTCTTGACAGAAACGTGATGAGAATGGATAGTAGGATATGATGCTCTATTTACATATTTACATTATTATGAAAGTAGGTATGTACGTGCATGTTTGCATACATACACGTACATGCTTATGTCTCTACACTATTCTTTATATTATCAAAGCCCGGGTGCGGCCTAAACATGTAATGTGAATATATGTTAACATGAAAATGTATTCGTATGCATGAATGCATGTGTGTGTAAATATGTGTTTTGTATATATGTATGTATTTTATGTATTTTATGTGAGTATGTAGGCACTGGCACAGGGATGTATTAAACAAAACTCATTTCCTAAAAAATTGTTCCTAGAGATGGTGGTCTTAAAAAGGCTGCTATAGTTTAGCTTGTGCCATGGCAGTAAATCGTAAATTTCAGTCACCAACCTGTGTTAGAGGATATAGTTTACTTTGGACGAGTAAGTCGCGTAAACTCTTATTTTTTCTATAAGCTATGATTGGCTTCAGATTGAGTGGCTGCCTAAGTTTAGGTTGGAGATTCTCTCCTTTAGCATATGAGCGGCTTCATCATATCGCCTGCTATAGGGAATCACAAACGGTATTATCTCCCGTTTAGACTGTTTACCTGGATCGATATTCATGCCGAAAGGATATCGTGTTTGTAAAGTTTTGATCCAAAATGTCTCGCGTATCGCTCTCAGATCGTCAGTTTCTTCCTGAGTGGCGAGCGTGGGGATCTGTTATATAGGCATGATCTCAAAATGTTCCTGGGGGATGTGTCCTGGGAGATTGAAATGGTCGTTAACCGGCCCGTCGTTTTCGAGAAAAATATCAGATTGATGGCGCGTGGTTCGTTCCCTAAATGCTCTTTTTGTTTCACCGATATACTGTTTAAGACACTTTTTGCACGTAATAAGATATATTACGTTCACCGAGTCACAGGTGAGATGGTCTCGTAGTTGATATTTGTTTCTCGTTTGCTCACTTTTGAAGTACGTTCGAGTCGCGATGAATGCATCAAGTTTGCATCGATCTTTTAGGCATTTTTGAGTTTGACCATCGCCGACGTTGGGGCGATTATGTTTCATCCTAACGGGTTCAGACCTACGGGTGTCATCTGAGTATGGTGTGATGATCTCTCGGAGGGTGTTCGATTTGATTCGACGCAGGAAACGAGCTGAATAGCCTCTAGGCTTCAATGCTTGGAATAATACTGAACAAGACTGATTGAAATTTTGGAGATTGCTAGAATTCCGGTCAAATCGGATGATTTGTGATTTGATTATACCCTTAAACATATGAGGAGGATGAAACGACTTGGCATGGAGAAGTTCATGTGTGTCGGTAGGTTTGAAAAATACCTTGTAATCTAAATATCCAGTATTGGTAAACCCGGGACCTTTATAGGCTGTGACATCCAAATAATCAATAGAGGATTCGTGAACTACTGCTTCTAATTTTATATTGGGGTCATGGCTGTTCAGAATGTCAATAAATGGCCCGAGATCTTCTCTAGGGTGATCCCAAAGAAGAAAAATATCGTCCAGAAAACGAAGGTACAAGAGGGGTTGTTTGTCGCATTTCCTTAAAGCCTCTTCTTCCCACTGAGCTATGTAAATAGATGCGAAGTTTGGACTAAACCTTTTCCCCATAGCACATCCACTGACCTGTTGATAGATTTCTCCATTAAACTCAAAATCGTTTCCTTTAAGACTAAGTTCCAAAAGTTCAAGAATTTCGTCATCTGGTCTTTTAGGGTCGGGAAATTGTTGAAAAGCGTTTTTGATCGAACGTATTCCACCATCTATATCAATATTGGTATACATCGATTCAATATCCATAGTGACTAGAATAGCATTCGGGGGAACGTTGATTTGGGATAATTTGGCAAGAAAATCCTCGGTGTTTTTTAGATAACTAGGATGCCGGTTAGCAATTGGTTTGAGGTGATAGTCAATAAATTCGGAAATGTGGTAGGAGTCAGACCCACAATCAGAAACAATAGGTCGGCCCGGCGGGGTAAACTCATCAGTCCATTTTTCAATCGGCTTGTGGATCCTGGGCAAAAGGTAAAAATGTCTCATTTTTGCTTCATGTTTCTTAGGGGCCAGATACTCTGTTTGTCGGAAATAATTTGTTTTTCTTTTAATTGGACCAAAATTTGAAGAAATCTGACATAATTTTGAGGCCATATTTCTTTGTTTAGTTTTTTGTAATGCCTAGGATTATTGAGCAGACGCTGGGCTTCTTTAATGTAGTTTTCTCTTGACAAGATAACAGTGGCAGGGCCTTTGCTGCAGGCTTAAGGACTATGTTTCTATTGTGACGTAATTTAGATAGGGAGCGGCGTTCCGAAATAGACAAATTTTGGTAATTACCAAACCTACCACTTTCTAATAAAGCCTAGACTCTAGTTGAAAGATTATTTACAGCTTTTGGAATTTCAGGATCGACGTTCTCGGGGATATACCCGGAATTAGCCGTGAAGGGTTCTTTTTCTCCGACAGAGTTTCTATAGCGATCAGCCAAGTGAAGTTTATTTTTGAGAGGTATGATAATTTCGTATCCCTTGGTCTTCATATGTGCATCCATGCCTGTGCTGGGTTTGGGAGTAGGCACAAAAGAGCCCGTGGCTGAGCAGGGAGTGATCAGATTTGGTTAGTACAAGACTATTGGTTAGGTTAACTATGCTAGTTCCTAAGCCAAAATTAGGGCGGCACGTGCCCTCTCCCAAATTTAGTTTAAATCTATTGTATGGAGCCAGTGTTTATACAGATAGTTTGCTGTATCTTCAGTCCAGTGGATGTTGTCGTCGCCGACAGAAAAGAATTCAGGGTCAATTTTCTTGATAATGCCTAATGTGCTCAGCATTTTGGTTTAGAGATTCTATACAATGACATTCACTGGCTGGTAGAAGGTCCGAAACTATTTTGCGCGGGGGAAAGCTTTTCGGATCGAACTCATCATTAAACTCATTTCTTGTTTGGCAAATGGTGGCTCAAGTTGTCTGTTATTTACTCCAATGTTTAGCAGAATTTTTTTTGGGCTGGGAAGACCCGTGGCGATAATGGCTAGCCATATTCCGAAAATGTTTGAACTGGGCACCAGGATAACATTCGACCTGAACATCAGGGTGTGGTTCTAGATTAATCCGGGAAAGATTCGAAGAACCCCAAAGAAGAACATTTTTGGTGACTTTTGGGAGGCGCCAGTTCATTTTTCCCTGTCTATCAGAAGCATTGTGCCTGAATTGGTAGAATTTTGAATTTTGAATACGGCGATATGGTGTACGAACACTGGCCGTTGGGGGTGATCTTGCGGTGTCAGCATAGGAGTTAGTACTAGAGACACCCGGGTTAGTTAGATTAGATGTGTTAGATGACAAGTTGGAAGGGCGATTAGTCTGAAGAGAGTTAGATAACCGAGTGGGGGTGGATGAGACCGAAGGAAGGTTATAAGTAGGAGGATGTAGAACACGGGGAGATGGGGAATACGACCTGGCAGCATGTGTCAAACTGGGCGAGGTTGGCAATGCTGATGAAATAACAGGCGGAGACGGAAACCGTGTACTTGTAGAAGGCCGAGATGCTGGAGGAGTGGTAGTTGTTTGACGAACTCTACCCGAACGATTCTCCGACACCGAGGGGTCGAGGTCCGAAATAAATTTCCGAAAGGCCGAGATAGTGGTTTCTGTTAATTTGGCTTTATGATTTTGTTTTCCCCATTTTAAGGCGTTAGAAATAGCACGGTCGAAGTCCAGGTCTTTAGAAGATTTGGCCGAAATAACCTGTGACTTCAGTTTTTGAAGACAATTTTTGTAATGTTTAACAAGCTCCTGTAGACTTTTAGTTGCCCAATTTTGGTTTATCAATCCAATGCCGAAATCGAAGTCAGAGTCTCGCTGAGCTGGTTTGAAGAAGCTGTTCATATCCTCAACTCTTCGTATAAGTGATTTGGGGAGGGAGTCTTTAGCCAAATGCTCCTCTAGTAAACCAATGTGATGCAGGCACTGTAATACCTGATACAATACCTTGACCAGACGAGAAAATTCCGAAAATGCCTGATTGTCGGTGTTTTGGGGGGCCGAATGGTTGGACCGACGTTGTCTACGAAATGTCTGTCCTTTGTTTCTAGGGCCGTAATTCCTGGCCATTTTGGTCTGAATAATTTAGAGATGCAGCCGAAATTGTGGGGTAGAACAAAATTAATTTGGAAGAGAGTTGAAAGTGATTAAAGTCTGAAAAAGGAAGAAACGGTTAGTAGGGAGTAGATCTAAAATATGTGACTAAAGTATACTATACTATAAACAGTAACTACATATACTATACAGTGTGATATTCACCAGCACTATGATAAGCACTATATAGGAATGCTAAACACACATGTAACTGTACTAAAGCGTGTTCAAGCAATTTGTCAACAGAGATACCCGCGTAAGCAGATAAAACCTGAAAGGTAAATATGGTGTTAATGCTAAGCACTAAAAAGCTAGACTAAAATGTTACTACACTAAAGCATCTACGACTTAACTAAAGCATGTTCAACTTAACTAAAGCATAAAGAAATAATCTGTCCACAAAAGATACCTGCGTAAGCAGAAAACTCTGAAAGGTAAGTATGGTATTAATTAGAAGCATAAAAGTAATCTTACAGTCAGGCCAAAGTTTACACCGTCGCTGGCTAGAATATTTTCGGGTATGGGTGCCCGTCTTCAGTAACCAAAAAACAAGTCTGAAAACTCACGGAAAATGTTCCCATTTTATGTCCTCAAGAGACAAAGCCTGTGTACACAAGGCTCCCATGTAGTGATTAGGCAGTGACACATGTTTCTCAAATACAATTATTTTGATAACAATATCTAGATAGAAGTTGACTTAAGATAATCCCAGTTGAAATTCACTCTATAAGCATACTAAATACGGATTTGTTGGCACCACTTGCTTCTACAACGGTTTTATCAGCAGGTGGGCATGGGATCAATGGTCCACATCCACAATGATTAGTGTTTTGACTAGACCATGTCATTGTAATCAGTAAGAGAAACATCAACCGTTAATTGTTTACCGTGAGACTATTGTTTACTTAACAAATCTCCAGTGAACCGGTCATGATTCAAAGAGAGATCACGTGCATTGTTGAAACATGGGTTGGATATCAAAATACCCAGTGATCACCCAGTCACTAAAATAATCAAAACAACCGTTGTAGACACAGTCTTGATGTGAGATACTGAGTACCTATCCGAGATAACAGACATGTTCCGACGGTGCTGTGCGAAATAGACAATGCTGGGTTTTATAGAAACAATTTAGGAGCCTGGCACTGGCATGTATGTATTTTATGTGAGTATGTAGGCACTGGCACAGGGATGTATTAAACAAAACTCATTTCCTAAAAAATTGTTCCTAGAGACAAGTTTCTGATGGTTTTAAAAAAGGCTGCTATAGTTTAGCTTATGCCATGGCAGTAAATCGTAAATTTCAGTCACCAACCTGTGTTAGAGGATATAGTTTACTTTGGACGAGTAAGTCGTGTAAACTCTTATTTTTTCTATAAGCTATGATTGGCTTCAGATTGAGTGGCTGCCTAAGTTTAGGTTGGAGATTCTGATATTCCTCCTTTAGCATACGAGCGGCTTCAACATATCGCCTGCTATAGGGAATCACAAACGGTATTATCTCCCGTTTAGACTGTTTACCTGGATCGATATTCATGCCGAAAGGATATCGTGTTTGTAAAATTTTGATCCAAAATGTCTCGCGTATCGCTCTCAGATCGTCAGTTTCTTCCTGAGTGGTGAGAGTGGGGATCTGTTCTATAGGCATGATCTCAAAATGTTCCTGGAGGATGTGTCCTGGGAGATTGAAATGGTCGTTAACCGGACCGTCGTTTTCGAGAAAAATATCAGATTGATGGCGCGTGGCTCATTCCCTAAATGCCCTTTTTGTTTCACCGATATACTATTTAAGACACTTTTTGCACGTAATAAGATATATTACGTTCACCGAGTCACAGGTGAGATGGTCTCGTAGTTGATATTTGTTTCTCGTTTGCTCACTTTTGAAGTACGTTCGAGTCGCGATGAATGCATCAAGTTTGCATCGATCTTTTAAGCATTTTTGAGTTTGACCATCGCCGACGTTGGGGCGATTATGTTTCATCCTAACGGGTTCAGACCTACGGGTGTCATCCGAGTGTTGTGTGGTGTGAGGGGAAAATTCAATAGGCTCTGACTTCTTTGTCATCACAATCCACATCGAGTCTGAACTGTACTTCTAACATAAACAGAACAATTTTCAACGGTTTACCATCTTTTCAATCACAGTGACCTTGATCTTTGACCTTTTGACCTCAAAGTGAATAGGATTCCGCTGACCCATGGGCAAGATATATCCACAGTTTGGTTCCAATCCATAACATTGAACTGGAGGTATCGCATGGGCAAGCAAAACTTAACAGACAGACAGACGGACGGACGGACGGAAATCGTGATCGCAATATTCGACCTCGTCTATCGACGAGCGTATCCACATAGCTTTAAAATTTAGCGCGAAATTAAAATGCAATATATCAACACTAGATAGTTTCTTGGAAGATATCCAAGCGGCCAATAGTTTTCAATTTATTGGAAGTAAATTATTCATCAATTAACGAAACAGACCCCCCTATATCGCAATACATGAAACTACTGGTAGGACAAGTGAAGGGATGTAGGAGCTACTACGATATACTTAACAACGATCAATGTATTTTTGCTACAGCCTGCAACAAATGGGAAATGTATTTAAAAAAGGAGGGGAGCATACAGTGGGGCAATGTGTTCAGCAGTATTTTTACGATTTCTACCAAACTCAGAGACTTTCAATATAGATTTTTGAATAGACTATTGAGTACAAATCTTTTTTATATAAAATAGGAAAAGCAGATAATGATCTCTGCGAAAATTGTATCAACAATAGAGAAACAATTGAACATGCATTCGTCGAGTGTGACAGGGTTTCGACATTTTGGCGGGAGATGGGAAATTGATGTAAAATTACTGCTGGGCTTAGAGGCAATATCAATGCAGAAAATATTATTATAGGTTGGGGAAAATATCAAAAGAGCATGAATACACTGACGCTGCTCACCAAAGAATATATTTACAAGGCGAAACTATCAAATTCTAATCTGTGTATGAAAGCACTACTACGCATATTCCATAACCATTATAAAATAGAAAAAGATATTGCAAATTTGGATCATAAAATGGATTCCTTTCATAAATAATGGATACTTTTTGACAATTTCTTTAGTACTATGTAAATAAACGAATAGATGGTACCAGCAGCAAAATATTCTTGACAGAAACGTGATGAGAATGGATAGTAGGATATGATGCTCTATTTACATATTTACATTATTATGAAAGTAGGTATGTACGTGCATGTTTGCATACATACACGTACATGCTTATGTCTCTACACTATTCTTTATATTATCAAAGGCCGGGTGCGGCCTAAACATGTAATGTGAATATATGTTAACATGAAAATGTATTCGTATGCATGAATGCATGTGTGTGTAAATATGTGTTTTGTATATATGTATGTATTTTATGTATGTATGTATGTAGTAAGTCTTTGTCTTTGTTTGAGTGTGTATATAAATGTCCAAGTTAAATCTGTCAAAAACTAAACGAAATTTCAAATGGACATCAAAATGGAATGAAAATATATTAAAAAAAAACATCAGGGATAAGTGTTGGCGAAAATACTTAACTCCTGGCAATAATTATTCGTAGAAATTAGTCCGAGTAAATTATTCGATATTTCTAAACTAACACAAATATATATTACTGTTCTTGGTTATGCTTCTGGGTGCTTGACTCCGATTTAGAGTTACCTGTATCAGTCCGATTAATTATAGACATTTTAGTAGATTCCGATTTTCGGTTTTCAGGGAAGACTCGTATGCGGTCGTCATAGGCAACATACAGAGTATTGCTCTGTGACAGTAGCAGACACGATGGGCTGCCAAGGATTTCGGTTTCAGTATGGATCACACCGTTATATCTAAAGTCGGCTGAAAATAAGAAAATCCAAGAAAACTTAGATGCCGCAAACATGTTGTCCTCACTGTCAATAGCAAGGATGTACGGTCCATACCATTTATCTTCTACCTCCATTGGGACAACGAAATTGCGAGCATAATTGTAATCGCCGTTCTCAGCGAAAATGTACACATCTTTCTGTACACGAGCAGCGTCTAATACAATGATGTCCCTTTTAACGTTCTCAAGTGCATTCGACGGGTTGATTAAAATACCTTCTCCAATTGTTACACTGGTTTCCCCTTCTTCCGTTACCTTGCATACCAATCCATTGTCGTATGCTGTGACATACAGCTGACCTTCTTTTGCAGCGCTGATCCATGGGTAGCGGGAGGAGAACTTCAACATCACTTCCTTTTCAAACTTTCCACTTTTCAGATTATAAAAAATCAGCTTGCATTTGTCTTGGCCAGTTTTACTTCCGATGGAGACGATGATTTCGTTTTGACGTAGAACAAACGAAAATATTTCTTCCTTCGATTTGATACAGTTATCTTTTCCACAGTAAACATCAGCTTTTGTGCAAGTGTACAACGAATCTTTGGACCGAACAGACATATCGATAACTTTTGAATCGGATGGATTCCTTATTGTTTTCAGTAATTTTCTCATTGACCTTGAAGTAATGAAATCAGCTTTCATTTCTATCAACTCTATGTCATCATCTTCATATTGCTGCGAGAGTTGCTTATCTTCTGCTTCTCCAACTTCCGTTTCTGAAAAATAAACGATAAATTGTGCATTTTTAGGATGACACTTTCTTGGTAAAGCACAAAAATCGGAGTCATCACAACGAACTACATGTCGAGAAACTTATAGCAATAGCAGTAGCAAATTTTAAATCTGAATTGTCATACAACTTATTTTCGAAGCAATGTAATACTTATGCGAAACACGGCCTTCAGGGATTTTGTCAGAATGTCTAATGAGCTCATGAATCCCAGACAAATATCAAGGAAAATCACTGAATATCCATCCCAACAAAAATCTGAAGTTGAGACTATTTGTTGCTCAACGTGCTGCTCATGTCATCTAAAGAGTATCATGGCATGTACAACCTCACAGTTCAAGGTTTTGTATTAAAGCTTCACAGCTTTTGAAATCTAGCGTATACGGGAGCGGATTGAGGTTGAACACATTAAGACGCAATTTCATCGAAATCAAAGAATAACTCCAACATAAAAAAGAAAACGTTGTCTGTTGTACATCTATTGAAAATAATTGCTTTTGAATACCTTAACGAAAGTCTTTCGTCCATTGATATGGTATCCTGTTCTAGAAGATTCACATCTGTTTTCTGTTTTCGTGTAAAATATGGTTTATCCTTGAACACAAAGAACATACTGGTAACTAAGATGGCTGAGAGGGGCCATCAAATGCCATCGAATATCGCGTTATAATTTAATGCGATATTGTCAAATATCTCGTTTTAATTGCGCGATAATGAGCGATAGTGCGAAGTATCGCGTTATTATAACGCGATATCGCTCATTATCGCGCAATTACAACGCGATATTCGATGACCCCTCTCGGCCATCATAGGTAACTCTTGATATCTGTTATTTCATTACCTTGTTGTACGAGTTGCTCAGCTTCTCCTTCTCCAACTTCTTTGTCTGAAAACATATTAGTTGAAATGATATATACATTCTTTTTGAAAATTCAAATGAATCGCCCAAAAAATAATAGCAATACTTTACCGAACAGAAAAAAACAAACGCGTGCAATGATCCCATTACGTTCAAGATCATCCTAAATACACCATCAGGGAACAAAGTCTGGATCTAGCAAATGTGGGAGACTCATTAGAAGGATTATGAAAGGAAGACTTTTTCGAATGTAGACACAAAGATGTTCGAGTTCAACCGATGACGAAGAATTTAGAATTAAAAATAACTTTTTTTTCAAATATAATTTTTGAACGATTCATCTTTGCATTATGTGGTATTCATTTTTCACTGCAGTTATCCAATTATGCGAAATATATCAGAAATTAATATCAAATGAGAATCACATCGCAAAACCTGAAACAATATCTGTGTCAAGATGATGTTGAACAACTGCTGGAAAATGAAAACGTGAGGAGATTACGTTGAACAGCTTTCCTGGGTTCCGGGATATATTCTGACACAAAGGGGAAATCATATCGATAAATGCCTCCAAATTGTATGCAATTCACCATAAAACCTTTTGTCGACCCTGATATTTCAATACGTAAACATGGTAAACTGCAATAAATAATGATTTTGTAGTTTTGGGATAAAAAACACCTTTATTACACACACACAAATGAGTTTTTTTCTATGTAAGTCTCAAATAAAAACAATGGGATGCAAGACGGAGTCAGAGGGTATCCGACTGCATACAAAAGCTATAAACATGCGACGGGCAAGGCCATAACACTTGCCAGCCCCTTCGGTAAACTGCCTTTAAGGATTGCCATGCGAAATTAACAGTAAAAGAAATTCGTTTTATATTCATGACTTCTATGCAACCGGATCTTTTGCGATACCATGCGCTGACCTCGACATTCGACATGCACGATAGAGCGCGATCTTCAGGAAGGTCACTCATCCATTCGACTGGTGTTCCCCAGTTTGTGGGACAGTGAGTCCATGAGTCATGTAAGAAATAATGTTTTCATAGGCGTGTTCAAAGCTTATTTTACGCACGGTTAGTGTGGGAAAGTTTATATTTTAGGGCAAGGGCGATGCCTTCGCCCTAAAATTTTTAAAATTTCCCACACTAGCCATGCGGAAAATAACCATTGAGCACGCCTATGAAAACATTATTTCTATTCCATTGCACGACCCAAGTTGATTATCAACACAGAATGTAATGAAAGGTTGAAAACATATTTTCAACTTTGACAAGCTTTCTCCCCTTTCTTGAAAAAAAACTCGTCAACTGATATTGGCACGATGCTCCTCGTCCGTGGACGAGTTTATGTGGTCTCTCAAATGGAGAGTTATTCTGTCAGCTGAGCCAGGCTCTGTCATCTTAGCTTACTAAGGGCATTTCACGTTCCACTTAACGAGCAGAAGTTTCTACGTATGATCGTGCCATGCGTTCGGATGATGGGCTCTGTGGAAGTACTTCGATTCAGGTATATTTGTGTCGCTTTGTTAATCAATTTCACGATGAAAACAGCAGCTAAACTTGAGAAAGAAATTTATTTGTGTGTGTATTCGATTGTATGAAGCAGACGACCCCTTCCTCTCCCGCCTTGTAAAATAGAATCTTCCAATGAACACCTGCACATGACACATGCACATTTCACACAACCGTGCTAAAGCACTCAATAATTACACGGTTAGCAAGTTGTCATAGACATGTGTTATAGAATTTGCCATTTTAAGCGATGATGTGCCGAAGCATACGTGAACAAGGGTTATGTGTAACCCGACAGCTCGCCGTTTTGGGTTTTGTCAATAACATGCAGCTCCGCATAAAGATCGAGCCTTTCAGGTTGCACATCACTGGCAATGACAATACATATTGTTATAAAAATTTGACTACTTTGTCAGTGATGTTGAAGTTGGATTGAAAGATGACCTCTATTATAAAACTTGAAATAAAGATTACCTTTTTTTCCAAAAGTAAGCTTATACATGTCATTATGAATACATGCACAATTGAAATTTGGTCTGAGATGTGGGTGTGAAATGCCTGGACAAATATGGTTCGTGCAAAAGCTTTAGGTTGAATCATGATGGGGAACGGGATTCGATACCAAAATTGAAGGAAATGGTGTCCTTCATTAACGGCGACACAAAATTCCAAATCACCAGGGGCTCGGTACTGCTAGATTCCCCCCGCCAGTTATTTAATATTGTACTTCTGAAATGAAATAATGTCATTAAACTATTAGTAATTACTATAAAGGAATATATTGTAGTTTATTTGACGTGTTTGTGTATATAAAATGTGCACTGCATCTCCTACCTAATAGGTTAGTATCACATATAAGAGATACATGCAGCTTCGCAAAAAGATCGAGCCCTTCGGGATGGCACATCACTTGAGGTTGCACATCATTGGCAGTGCACATCATTTAAAATAATACATTTATTAAGAAATATGATTTCTATATTTAGTGATGTTGACGTTGGATTGAAGGAGGAACTATATTATATAACTACCAATAAAGATTACATTTTTTTCAAAAGTAAGCTTACACATCCCATTGCATAGATCTGATGAATACATGCTCATGTATAGTCAGGAACGATAGGTGTGCAATTTTGAGCACGTTCTTGGTGTAACTTTGTGTGATGATATGTGAACAAACAAAGCTAATAAAAATGCAATAGTAGGAGTAAATCTATCATTTCCAGCATGCAATGGGACACTAGCACTGTGGTAAACCTTCACATTTGTATGCAAATAAAAGAATGCAATGACAACTGTGTCCAATCATACTGTAATGCTCCATAATAATGTGCACTGGTAAAGACTGAGACATCACAAACTGATTCAAACTCACTTTTAATTAATATAGTAAGTTAAATGTGTGGACACAGATATGGTTGTGCAAAAGCTTCAGGGTCAACGAGAATTTGATAGCAAAATTTAAGGAAATGGCGTTCTTCATTTAAGGCGACACGAAATTAAAAATTAACAGGGGTTCTGTACTGCGGGATTCCCCCGCCAGTTATTTCGATATTGTACTTCTGAAATAAAATAATGTCATCAAACTACATGTATTAGTAAATACTATAAAGGAATATACTGTATGTGATTTGGTATGTAGACTGTATATACAATGTACACTGCATCTCATGCCTAATAACAGGTTAGTATCACATATAAGAGAAATAAAACCAGAAATTGAAATATGAGGGTATGGAGTTGGGCAATGCATTGTGTAGCATGATGTAAGCTTCAGGAAAATGTGAGGATATGGGATCGGGCGAAGTTTAGTTTAGGTGATGGATGATGGGGCACAGTGCCCGAGGGTGGGGACATGCTTCCATGGGTAGCGCATGGGTTGAATACGTGTAGGATCATGTAAGCTGTAGGAAAATATGATGGTATGGGGTCGGGCAATGCTTAGTTTAGAAGATATAGGGTAGGGCTCGGTGCCTCAGGTGTGGGGACATGCTCCCGGGGTTAGTGGATGGGTTGAATAAGTGTACAGGATGATCTGAGCTCCCAAACTATACGAGAGTATGGGATCAGGCAAAGCTTACTTTAGGAGATATGGGGTAGGACTCGGTGCCCCAGGGATGGGGACCTGCTCCCCGAGGGTAGTGGATGTATTGAATAAGTGTAGCATGATGTAAGCTCCTGGAGTCCAAAAGAAGTCAAAATTAGTCCAAGTCCAGCCTAAACAAAAAACATTAACCAGACAAATTTCAGAGTCCAAAAGAAGTCAAAATTATTCTAAGTCCAGCCTAAAGATAAAAAGTTAACCGGACACCGACACCGACACCGCCACTTCCCCCCGCTCTCTCCCAATACCTCGCCTACTTCGTATACGGCGAGCTAAAATTGATCTTCGTCTGATTTCAGATAACAGCGATATATATTTTTAACAGATATTTGAAAATGTAGTTTGAATCTCCCGCTTGGAATTTACAACACTATATATGATGGGCACAATAAGCTTGACAGGTTTACACTAAAGCTCAAATATGTACCCAAAACTCATAACGTTTCATCAATATAACCTACCTTTCTCTTTAGGGTGTTGGCGCAGCTTCATTGAGGCGCAATTTCCTACAATAATTGAGACGAAGAGACACAGTCCAATGGATCCGCAAATAATCGCTGTCCTCTTGTGGCCATCTATTTGAAAAGGAGCAATATGCCAGTAATGCTAGTCCATCAAACAACTGCTTAAAACAAAAATTATAGCTTGTCTGAATCGATGAAATTAATTAATTTATATTATTTATATGCTGAAAAAATATTATCTGTCTCTTCGCTTAAAGACTAAAACGTTCTTGATTTGCAATGTTTTGCTGTGATGCATGAACGTGTATTTGGCATTTAGCTGATCTGGGCGTCTTCTACCATTGTCTCGTACGAGACAAAAACAAAGATTAACTTCTCTGAATGAACTGAAAATATATATTGAATATTTCATGCAACGATGAAGGCTAATAATAGGTCGGTGAATTTTTTTTTACAAACTGTATGTAGGCTATCATGAGCTGGTGTTCTATGTTTGGACAACCAATCTATCTGGTAAACTTGAAATTGAAACAGAAAAGAGATGACACACAACAATATGGCTATCCGTACGTAACTTATGAAACTCTACAGGATAAACGGAGATATGTTGTCCATTTTAGGGAAACTAACACGAACGCTCTCGCGTTTCTTCCTTTCAAAAGATACACATTTATGTATCACATGGGCATCGATTATTGAAGTTTGTGTATGAGTTTCTGTATCTGTCTATGAGTCTCAATTGTTTCTCACTTGAACGCAATAACCGATCCAAGATACGCGTTGCGGCAGCGGTCACGCTTCTGTTCGCAGTCTGCGACTTGTGCCATTATTTGCCCATATCGAAGCACAGGGAGAAATGGAAATTCATGACCCATATTACTGGATATAATATTAGCTACATGCAATATTAATACCCATACTCATGGGACTTTGTTCTACACTTGTTGGGAGTTGTCTCCCTGTTTCTTAAATAGTTCTTTGGTGATTTATCTTGAGAGTTCTCTTCCCCTGATCGCTGCGAATCCTACAGAGGCAGCAATAATGTTGAATTGAAATTAAAATTGGATGTACTTGAAGGCGCCTTTACAACATTCTCCGAGAATGCGACGTTAAACCTTAACTATCTCTCTCTCTCCTCTCCGAGTCCAGAATACTGTACATTTAACATTGTGTTGTTGCTGTTGTTGTAAATTTTGAATCGCGAATCCGAGTATTTCAAACAGGCACAAACAAAACACGTTCATGGTTTCTTGATGATTGCACGGCAGATAACTGTTCCGTAATACAAATCGGTAATTTGAGTTTGTAATCAGAAACTCCATGATTGGCTGGATTTTCTTCAAATTTTCTCCTCGAGCCAATGAATATGTCGAATTTTCATTTCGCAATTTGAATTGACCAGTCAAAAATCTGAAAGATACCCCGTGATGCACTGTTCTTTCTAAACCTGGAAATGATTAATTCTGTAAAATGGTGCGTGATTCTTACCAGACGGCTGAGATAAGCATTCGCTTGACGTGAAGAAAATCAGATTCACGAGGCTCGCAATACACAGTCCCAGTACTACTGTTGATATGATTATCCGGACAACTGAAGAGAAAATTGTAAGCCCGGGTCAATAATCGAAAAATGCCATGTTTCTGTCGGTAATTCCTAATTAATCCTCCATCATTGACAAAAAATTAATTTCGCCATCGGAGATAAACAAATATACCAGGATAATGTGCCTAGGTCTTGGTTCAATCAATGTCAAGTAAGTTCGACACAAATATTTAGAAACCAGTATACTATAGGAAAATGTGCATTGATATCAGTGCAAGCAATGCTTAACACAAATACATTGCAACTCTCAATCGGCTGGGCGTTAATTATATTTTGGAGAGTAATATTGAGTAATTGAATTTTTACAACAAGTACCATAAGAGCGGTAGTCAGGCCATGCGTGTATATATAATTATAGTGGCATAGTTGTAACCAAAATATTGTTATAATTACCGTAAAATGTCCTTCGGGATTGAGTAGTATTCTTCACTTTATCTACGCAACGGTACCCACATGACCCATTTAATTTGTACAGAATTACACACACAACTCCAATGCAAAGACTTGCTGTCAGCCACAACCCGATTGCCATGTCGAAACATCTCCTTTTCAAGGGTAAAGTACAGTCTAGAGAAATGAAAAAAATAGAATAAGATGATTGTACGGTATCGGAAAATTCCGTGCTGTTAGCTCGTTCAAATGTAATGTACAGCGATCAGCCCAAAGAAGTAGCCAACCTAGAAAGATCCCAGACGACAGAATCATTCTCAACACTTGTTCTCTCAAAAAAGTGCGATAGAGAGAAATGCAGTAGGCCACCGCATTTCATTAAATATAAGGATTGATTCAGCTGAGGTAGAGGTGTGTATGGGGGGGGGGGGGTTGAGACGGAGATAGGAAGAGACAGAAAACATGAGTGTATCCCCTCCCACAACGCACTGCTCTGGACTGAAATAAAAATTTTGTAACTCTTATTTTTGACACTTAGTACAATTCCCCCGCTACAGTTTCCATTCAATCCACAAGGCCAGATGAACACGACCAAGCGTCTTTAGTAACGAGACGTTATTTCAGCTCTTCTTGAAAACATCAGGTAAAAACAAGAATTAACCCATCTGGCCTATGCTTTTAGGGACCTGTCCCGGCCCGAGGGGGGATTTTGTCTCCTCTCTCCCTAATTATTTTTTGCACACCTTGGGGTAGGGGCCTCAAACTTACGACATTATACCCTTGAGTCAAACGCTACCAGAAAGTGTAAAAATCCAAGATGACCGTTTTGATTACGCCACAGTGACGTCATTTAAAAAAATGCAAATTTTTGTCGATTTTTTCGAAAAATAAATTTTACGTAATTTCTCCGCAAAAACTGGATGATAAGTTAGTAAATATTAATTTGATGTGAAATAAAATATAGTTTTTCCTCACTTTTCCTCCCGCAAAAGCAGAAATTTTTAAGACTCAAAATGACCCAGATATGATCAACTACAAAGTCTCGGAGTGTCAGCTGTAAATATTTTGTCGTTCCGGAGATAGCGCAGGGTGTTTGGTAGGGAGGGGGAGGGCATGATGGCCCCCAGGTCTGGTATGGTTATGTGTGTTCCTGCGTTATCAAATCTAACAGCAGTGTCAGAATCCTACATTTTTATTCCATATTTTTAATCTATACGAAATGTAGAACATATACACACAGTATGGAAAAATGACATGCATTTTAGACATTCAAATAGCAAATTATGTGAACATTCATGATAATAATAGTAATGGAACAGTACGGTAGGGAGAATTAGCGAAACGGTATATCAATGACGGTTAGATATTCTCAAAAATCTTGTGGGGTCTCCCTAATTTTATTAAATATTTGGAATCTATATCGAACTGAGAACCTGGATACGAAGAAAGTTACATGGATTTCAGTCTACAGGGGAAAGCCAGTTACTATCTACACACTTACTGAGGTTTTGGGGTCGATCTCTGGTTTCACAAACACAAGGTCGAACAGTTAGGTTGACCGATGATGCAGCCATCTTTGGATGGTCACCAGTAATCAGTACTTCACACACGTACGTTGCAGATTCCTCTGTTTTCGGATCCTTCAGAAGCAAAGACGCACTTTCCCCTCGCCACACTCGATCATTGAAGTTGCCACCATAAGTAATTTTACCGTTTGAACTTACTCTCATCACCTTTTCGCGTCTGTCAGGGTGAAGAAAATATCGATACCATTCAATCTGGGGGCTGACATTACTACTGGTTTTGTATAGACATGGTAGAGTCACTTCTCTTTTGTTATCACCGACTTCCACGTCTGTAAATTCAGGTGTGATTGAGACACCACTGGTAACTAAAACGAAAACAGTTGCAAGAAGTAATTAGCTAACATGGATATAGTTGCAATTGGCGAATCGGTGTGAAATAGTAACTTTTCGACAAAAGTACTCAATTACAAGCGTCTGGTCTGTCTTTCATTACTCAGCCCATTCCATGTATATGTTATCTGTCTCTGTGCTTGTTGGGAGGGGTTTTATGAGGTGAACCAGCAAAATGATCGTATAAAAGTGAGCGAGCGAAGCGAACGAGCTTTATTTCGAACTTTTGGCTGGCAAGCCTGATAAATCTCCTCCCAACAAGCACAGAGAACGGTAACTGATTTTTCACCTTTATCAAACAAACGACATTTTCTTCAAAAATATTTCAAACTTTCCCTTCGCGCTGTTTGTGAAATGTCTTGAAATTTTACCCAAGCCCCCGTAGTTATGGTAGTATATAGTCCCGCGCCATTCATAAATCAGGCGAATCACACCTCGAAGTAAACTGTCGCGATGAAGCGTTTATTCTGGAAGTTCGACAGAAACCCTATAACAGCGTTTCTTCTATCTGCAAACTATATTTTATTACATCTATGTACAAACCGATACTGCACTGGATATTAGAAAGAGAGAAAATATCAACCAGATTGATGTTTCTGTGCGAAAGAGAGTTGTTGTTGTTGATCGAGAGACTTTGCGATCGTTGCGGCCAAGGTTAAGGTCGCCGAAAGAAGTCGCGTGTGTTTATCAGCTGCAATCGCTTATCAAAGGCCATATTTTCACAACATGTTCCCTAGAAATTGCTTTTGAATTTCTTGAAGGTAGATACGTATGTGATGTAATATCGGATGCGATTATGTATCGTATATCAGGCATGGTAATATTAATGAAGAAGCTGAATTTTCACTGATAAGTTCGGGTCAACAGGTTAGGGTAATCACGCTCTCTAAAATGGAGGTAAAAAGATCGCTTTTGCTCAATAAATCACTTCACATAATGAATTCAGCAAAGTCCTCTTCAGACGCACATAGACATATATATCTGCATGAATGGTAGTAAAAAATTGATTGTCATCTATCTAATTTGCATAATAATAGGACAAACGTCTGTCGTGCTGTTTAAACAACATTGACTGGTTCTTCAAATGGCAAACTAATTTTAGGACATGGAACAATACATAAATTAATGCGCCTGAAGTACTGAAGCAATGGTTAGTTACGAATCGAAATTTATTGAGCAGAAACGATCCTTTTTACCTCCATTTTAGAGAGCGGGATCGCCTTAACCTGGTCGCCGACCGGCCCGTAACACACGATCTATCAACAGGGCTGCTGGTCAATATATTCCCATACAAAGGTGATAATGAAGAATCTCCGCGTCCATAATCCATAGACCTATTCAATATTTCATATAACAGCATTAGCACCGAATTTTAAAAAAAGCCAGCAAGACATCATGATGTTCCAAAAATATTAAATCCGTATCGCTGATAACTCTTCTTACTCCATATGATATTCGCTGTAAAGTCGTCATCTAGAGTACGATGTATCTCAGTCACGCTTTGATTGTGGTTGTTCATATGAACACCATGAGGATCTTGAAGGTCCATACGGCCCCTAGCTCCGGGTTAAGCGGAATCAGACACAAGTTACGAAACGTAACGCCATAGATCTTGCACGCTACTCTCGTATTTTGCTACCAGCATGCGATATGTATGGCCAAATTTGAGAAACTTCGAGTGAAGGTGCTTGGTGGTACAGCCCTGTTTCTGCAATAATGTTTGTGGCGTTGATTAAAATCGTCATATATAACCCAGGATCTAGCAAATGCTACTAGGCGAGATATGTATAAGCCATATGCAGGTCCAATCGGAATATTGCTGTCCAGAAAGGGATGGTTTACGATGTCGAAACTATAATAATTTCTTTTGCCATAAAGTCGACCAGAGAGAAGACCCGTTTCATTATCATAGAGATATAGGTCTACATACGATGTGCCGTTCGGGCTATCTGTAGATTCCTTCAAATCAAGTGAAGGTTGATATTTATCCTTCATTCGTCATTTATATAGCGATTATCCACAGCGAGAAGGGCGTCTGTATAGCGTTTGTTGAATGAGAAGGAACGGGCTTTGAAATGATCGGTTTTTGAAAGCGCCTGCATATAGTCATATTCATAAGTGAACAGATATAATTCAGCAAACAGGGGTGCACAATTAGTACCCAATGGAAAACCTATATGCTATTCCTAACTATACTACAGCAAACCCAGACTGCTTGAGACACGACATGAGCCTTCATCACAGTGAAGGTTCATTTACATTGTACCCATTTTGTGAGCGCGACACAAGAAGAGTTTTCTCGTGCAGTTCGTTAACCCTATCTGGCCTGGGCTTTTTGGGACCTGTCCAGGCCCGGGGGCCCGAAATGGCCCCCCCCCCTAATTATTTTTCTTACCCCTTGAGCTAGGGAGCTGAAACTTATCACACTATACCCTTGAGTCACGCTCTACCAGAAAATGTCAAAAAATCTAAGATGGCCGCTTTGATGACGTCACAGTGACGTCATTTTTAAAAATTGCATTTTTGGGTCGATTTTTCGGTCAGATTTTCCGATTTTTTTATTTATGCAATTTCTCCGCAAAAACTGCATGATAAATTAGTAAATTTTAATGTGATGTGAAATAAAATAGAAATAAAATAGCCCACTTTTCATCGCGGAAAAGCAGACATTTCGAAGAAATAGGACAAAACATCACTTTTCTGGTACCCCACGTGGTCGCCATCTTGAATTTACCCATGATCCTCTGCTCGGGGGATTATGCAAATAGGCTCAAAATGACCCCAATATGATAAACTATAAAGTCACGGAATTTCAGCTCTCCATTTTTTGTCGTTCCGGAGATAGCGCAGAAAGTTCGGTAGGCGGGGGCCATAATGCCCCCCCCCCCCCCCAGGCCAGGTAGGGTTAAGTTTAGGTTGCATTCTGATTGATTGCATGATTATAGTGTCGAAATAAAACCAACAGTTGAAATTCTGGCACTGCTTTTCATCAACATACTGGGTTGACACATCTGCCTAATTCTGTGTACTTTATCTGTTTGCCAATAAGCCCTCTCTCCCCGGCATGGTAATGATAAGGTTGTGTCAAGAAACATCTTTTCTTAAATACAGAGTGATATTCAATAGCCTTTGTTGAAGTAAGAAAAAGTAAACCTAGTTAAATTGACTGACCGTATGAGGTCACGATGAGGTCATCTCTTTGTTTGATCGATTAGGAAAGCTCTGTTTTTTTTGTGTCGAAAAAACTTATTTTGCAAAAAATCAATATTTCGGGGTTAGACATTCCATGAAAACCCAATTTTTACCCACTCCTTCTTCCCCGCCCTCATTGCCCCCATCCCATTTGCAATTATCCATGAATCAGGTGAGAAAAATTACCTACCCCACATTGGACAAGAAGTGAAAGTCAAGTTTGAAATAACGATATGCAAACGACATTATGGTCCTCAAATTCTTCGAAGCATGAGCATTTTGAAGCATTAGATCTCTTGAGAACTGATGGTTTTGTCTGGCGTATTGCGATCTTTGTCAGTTGCGTGTTTTGAGGGCCCCGACATGGGCTTGGATACTCAGTGTATGGTGCTCGTCCTTCTGGGGAGAACAACTGTCCAAAATATTACAATTATCTCAGACAGATCCTTGCCACCAGTTGAACGGTATCATGAAAATATCACGAAATGAATTGATAAACACAACACAATAATTCATAGAGGGTGACACTGAACAATGCCGATGGATGAGCTTACGTGGTAGGTGTATTTCTCATCGAGTTAATCTTCACAAGTCCAGGTTAATCCTAAATCCATGCAGAGGGTTTACCTGGAATGCGTTCTTGAGTCGATGCCTCTATGTATACAATCTCGTACATTTCATCTCCGCGCTTGTTTTGAATTATGTCGGTATCCCAAGCCTGCGATTTTTGCTCTGCCTTCCATTGTCGATTTCAGCTTGAGATCAAAGCAGCGATGAAATTCAAACCTGTTACATCTCATACCTTGCAGCGGATTGGCCTAATCAACTAGCTTAGCGCCTTCACTGATTGGGTTGATTTAGAGCAAACCCCTTGATCTATTTATATCCAGAACTCGTATGGGTAACTAACCAAACCAGTGTATCGATCCTAACAGATCGATCGATACACTGGCTCGCGAGGATGATCAGTTGAGCTTGTTGAAATATTCACATCCATGCAGTATGATCCAAGATTTATTAGTATCAGCACATTCTGGCAAAAATATGTTGACAATGATGAATAAATGTTATGAGATGAGCAAATGTTCAAAATATGTGGTGAACGTCTGAATGTCATGTGACAGTCACTGGAGTAGTTTTTTTTAGGAGTATTGTAGACTCTTACAGCTAAAAATTACTCTCTAGGCCCTGATGGGCGACCGGCAACTACACAGATAACTTCGAGTAACGCCTTCTTGGGCCTGACTGTTCGTCGAATTATCAGCGTAAACAAAGAGTTGTTATTAAAGTGATCGTAAACCCTCCATCAAATGAAAGACCATTGCAAACTGTGTGGGAAAATATTTATTGTAATTTTTTACGATTTTATTACACAGAGTAAACTGCAAATAAAGCATGGTATTCTATGGTGGTCTGTTGCAATCATGTTTAGGTCCAGTGACGTCACACTGCCTTAATACATATATTTCAAACTGTGTATGTACTTTCCAATGCTTGATTCAAGCTTAAGGTGTGTATACTTTGAGTTTCAACACAGGCTCACTGTTCTAATGTGCATGCTTCACCAAAATCTGCGAGATGGTAACTCATAAGTGTCCAGTCAATTTGAATATTGCATTTAATTTCCCAGATTTTGGTGAAACATGCACATTGGAACAATGAGTGTGCTGAAACGCAAAGTATACACAGCATAAGCTTGAATCGAGCATTGGAAAGTGTATACAAAGTTTGAAATATATGTATTAAGGCAGTGTGACGTCACTGGACCTAAATATGATCGCAACAGACCACCATAGAATACCATGCTTTATTTGCAGTTTACTCTGTGTAATAAAATCGTAAAAAATTACAACAAATATTTTTCCACACAGTTTCCAATGGTCTTTCGTTTGATGGAAACTTTACTTGAGGGTTTACGATATTAATGGAGAATCTTCGGATTGGACAGATGTTTCATGTGGAATTCCTCAGGGTTCTCTTTTAGGACCGTTAATTAGGTCTTTCCATTTCCAATGGATAGACCTTTTGTTATTCTACGGATTATTAGGTCTTTCCATTTCCAATGGATAGACCTTTTGTTATTCTACGGATTATTATTATTAGGTCTTTCCATTTCCAATGGATAGACCTTTTGTTATTCTACGGATTATTAGGTCTTTCCATTTTCCAATGGATAGACCTTTTGTTATTCTACGGATTTTTATTATTATTATTATGTTATCCAAATTTGTACACAACGAAACGTCTTCAAAGCCTCACTGTAGAGCTTAGATATTGGGCACACGACTAGATATACGTCTGAAGTTATGCATATTATTTGGACAACTGACCTTGACCTTGACCTAATAAGATATAGGCCGGTAAAGTTAAATTTTATTTTGCGAATATTGAGCAAACGGATTGGAAGACGAAGTTGACATTCGGAAGCATGTATTTGAAGTTTCTCTCAACAAAATGAGCGAATAAAATAAGTAGGTCAGACAAGCAGTTTTCGAGTTCTCTCCCCTGGTGCTGTTTTCCTTGTTAGCGGTGTACAGGCAAAACTGAAGAACATATCCCAAAGAAAGTACATGGTTGGTAAGTCTTATATATGGTCATGCTGTAGTTATTTTTTTGAAGTGTTACGTAACAAGAAAAAGTAGTTATCTCCCCTTTAATGATTCTCAAAATACGTCATTTTGTAAGGAAATGAGCTACGGCATTGATTCTTGTAACATTAATGAACATTTTAATGACCAAAACGTATGTGACCTTAAATTTGACCTTTGACCTCCAGGAACGTTTCTATATGAGTGCAAAGTTCAGGGGTCAACTCTTGAGCGGCTTATGTGATCAGCCTGAAAATAAGGTCACATGATCTACATGATGTCTCAAGGTCAGAACTTGTGTCAGAACTCGGCCTTGACCTTGACCTTTGTAGTGGTAAGCATCTAAATATGGAAAATACGGCTTCCATTTACTTGAAAGGTAAGTTACTGGCAGCCATGATACTACGACTGAGGAAAGAACGTTGGATGGTCTTTCGTTTGACAGTAAAAACAAAACGATCCGATGTGACCTTGACCTTGAATATCACCTGATACCAAAAGGGATTTCCTTGATTTCTGTGACAAATATAAGGCCTAGGAATCTGTAATTCAGCTCAGATGTTCCGCATGACTCACGAATGAAGTCATAAAAAATTTGACCTGACCTTGACCTTGGTTCCAGAGTAATGACCCTTTACATTTTCACACTTGAAGGGCTGTGACGAGAAAACTCTTCATCACCCGGACTTGAAATTTGCATATAAATATAGGTCATTACATGACGTCACAGAAAAGAACTAGAACAGGAAAAATTGTACCAGAAAGTATAGGAGATATTTGACAAAATTCGAAATTTTCACGAAATTTTCGGCTAAACGGCTTTATATACAGCTTAGATATTTGGCTCATTTGTAGATACTAGGCTGAAGTTTCTGGTACAAGTATTCAATTTTGACCTTGACCTTGACCTATTGAGCTATGGGCTTTTCTGATAAAAACATTATTTTGCGAATATTGACCAAACGTATCAGACGAAGCAGCTGAAATTTAGAATGTAAAAGTTTGCAGATGTACCCAACAAAATAAGCCAATAAAATAAGTAGGTCAGACAAGCAGTTTTCGAGTTCTCTCCCCTGGTGCTGTTTTCCTTGTTAGCGGTGTACAGGCAAAACTGAAGAACATATCTGAATGAAAGAAGATGGTTGGTAAGTCTTATATATGGCCATGCTGTAGTTTTATTTTCGAATTGTTACGTAACAAGAAACAGTAGTTATCTCCCCTTTGATGATTTTCAAAATACGTCGTTTTAGAAGGAAATGAGATACGGCATTGATTCTTGTAACATTAACGAACACTCTAATGACTAAAACATATGTGACCTTAAATTTGACCTTTGACCTCCACGAACGTTTCTATATGAGTGCAAAGTTCAGGGGTCAACTCTTGAACGGCTTATGCGATCAGCCTGAAAATAAGGTCACATGATCTACATGATGTCTCAAGGTCAGAACTTGTGTCAGAACTCGGCCTTGACATTGACCTTTGAAATGGTAAGCATCTAAATATGGAAAATACGGCTTCCATTTACTTCAAAAGTAAGTCACTGGCAGCCATCATAGTACGACTGAGAAAAGAACGTTTGATGGTCTTTCGTTTGACAGTAAAAACAAAACGATCCGATGTGACCTTGACCTTGAATATCACCTGATACCAAAAGTGATTTCCTTGATTTCTGTGACAAATATAAGGTCTAGGAATCTGTAATTCAGCTCAGATGTTCCGCATCACTCAGGAATGAAGTCATAAAAAATTTGACCTGACCTTGACATTGGTTCCAGAGTAATGACCCTTTACATTTTCACACTTGAAGGGCTGTGACGAGAAAACTATTCCTCATCCGGACTTGAAATTTGCATATAAATATAGGTCATTACATGACGTCACAGAAAAGAACTAGAACAGGAAAAATTGTACCAGAAAGTGTAGGAGATATTTGACAAAATTCGAAATTTTCACTTTTTTGATGCCATGGCGAAACTACAACTCTAATTCGCGCCAAATTAATAGGACATTGAGAGAATATATATATGTATTTGCCTATGAAATTTCAAGAATATAGCTTTAATAGGTTCAGAGATATTAAAAATTGAAATTTCCCGAAATATTAAGCCGTTAAATGGTCACATGTTGATTTCATCTATTCAATGGATGTTGTCAATTTCGCTATAGCTATTCGGCTGTAGCACTCGAGGCATCCGGTCTTCGTAATTAAATAAATGTCGTCTTACATGATGGGGCCGGCTCAATTTTGGATACCTTTTATCTCTTGAACCGCAACAGATACGGATTTCTAATTTGTTGCCTGTTACTTCCTATAATGAGTTCTTTCGTTGACAATAGCTCCGTACAGAGAAAAGTAATTCGGGAAAACTTGAAAAGTTACGACAAAGACGTTAGTTTGATGTGTTCAATTATCATTATATCGACATCGCCTATGCAACATGACATGAACTTAATTTCCAACGAAAGGATACCTTTTGGGGACTTCATGGAAAGACCGTGCCACTGTACCAACAATGTCTAGTGTTTGTTGTATTTATCAACGACCTTCCGTCTACTTTAACTAACTCTAGCTGTTATCTGTATGCCGATGACAGCAAGTTTGGCCGGGAAATCACTTTTGTGAACGATTGCCATTTATTACAACAAGATATTGACAACATAATTAAGTGGTGTGGATTATGGGAATTACATCTCAACGTTATAAAATGCTTTGTAATTTCATTCACCAACAAGAGGAATTATATCATTCATAATTACTTCTTAGGTACTCGTCTCTTAGAAAGAGTTAGTCAGATCAAAGATTTGTGTATTTTAATCACTTCGAATCTCTGTTTTAAATCGCATGTTACAAACATCTGTAACAAGGCCATGCACATGCTTGGTTTTTAAAACGTACATGTAAATCTTTTAAGAATGTATGAAATCACTTTATGTCTCTTTTATCAGGGTAGCATAGAATACTGTTCAGTAGTCTGGAATCCTTGGCACATCACTCTGACGGAAAAAACTTGAAAGGGTGCAGAGGAAATTTATAAAATTTCTCTGTTTTAAGACCCATTGTTTTTACTCTAGAGATTTCTACAAACAGCTGTGTCAGTCTTTTCGTCTTCCTACTCTTTTATCCAGAAGGAAGTGCTCAGATATACTGTTTCTTTACAAGTCCGTACACAGTCTACACAACTCTTCCGATATTACTTCAGCAATTTGTTTCAACGCACCGAGAAGGACTCTTGGATTAATGCCAACTGTTAAGCCCCCACGTTCTAGTGTTAATGTTAGAAAATTTAGCCCTTTTATTCGAATGCAGGAATATTTTAATGAAGTTGTTATCGGGAGTCCTCATATTGACATTTTTATCCACAACATCAATTCTTTCAAACGGGGCTCAGGAAAGCAAGTTTTACCAATTCCTCGAACTGAATTATAATCAGACTTCTATACATTCGTTTGTCTGCTTCAATATTGTACATATTTTATTTCGATGTATACTAAAATTCTACCTATTTGTTTCCAAGCCATCAGCATACAATTATTTTCTTGTACATATCCATCTTAATCAGAATTTTAATATAACTGTATATTTGTACACGAGGTTTAATTTTTCAATATACATTCATTTTTAACCCTACCTGGCCTGGGGGGGGGGGGGGTAATTATGGCCCCCCTACCAAACTTTCTGCGCTATCTCCGGAACGACGAAAACTTGAGTGCTGAAACTCCGGGACTATATCATATTGGGGTCATCTTGAGCCCATTTGCATAACCCCCCTGAGCAGAGGTTCATGGGTAAATTCAAGATGGCGGCCACGTGGGGTACCACAAAAGTGATGTTTTTGTCATATTTCTTCAAAATTTCTGCTTTTCAGCGATGAAAAGTGAGCAAAAGCTATTTTATTACACATCGCATTAATATTTACTAATTTATCATGCAGTTTTTGTGGAGAAATTGCATAAATCAAAAATTCGGAAAATCCGACCAAAAAATTGACAAAAAAATGCCGTTTTTGAAAATGACGTCACTGTGACGTCATCAAAGCGGCCATCTTGGATTTTTTTTACATTTTCGGGGAGAGCTTGACCCAAGGGTATAGTGTGGTAAGTTTCAGGGGATAAGAAAAATAATTAGGGAGGGCCATTTCGACTCCCCCCCCCCCCTCCAGGCCTGGACAGGCCCCAAAAAGCCCAGGCCAGATAGGGTTAACTATATACTTATTTAACTATACCTATTATCATGTATCAACTTATCCATTGTTTTATATTGTTATCGACCCACTCGAGTGAGCACACTGTGCCTGTATGGTGTCGAGTTTAAATAAATGAAATAAATAAATAAATGAATTCATCCAAAATAGTATGGATTATTGCAGCATAAAAACAATTTCGCTAAATGTAGAACTTCATAATCAACTTGATGTTTGTGAGTAAAAAAAAAATTATGCAAACTTATTTTTTTTATAGCGTTTTAAATGAGTTGTTAGACAAAACATCTGGATACCCACGTACATGTACGGCTGAGTTACATGCAGTCGATGAGCACTGCAGGTAAATCATGAATGTTTTTCTAGCAGATGGTGATCAAATTCAATAGATTTACATTTTATCATTTAACTTGGTTACAGAAGCTACCGGCCATAAACTGAAGAAAATTGTGGCTCATTTATTCCTCAAATGTCTTAGATCCTTTTCTTCGTTAAACATCACCTCTTTCACCTCTTTCTTTGGTTGGCCATCTAATTCCCATGCCATTGGACGTATATTCATGCATTTTGAACACAACGCTGCACATAGGTAGAACTAAATGATCACGCGCTTCATTACCTAGATATTTAAATCCCGCCAACAGAGAAATCGCAGACGTTGTCGGAGAACGTTTAATAGGGCGTTGATTCGCCATCACATTACTTAAAATTACTTAGCGGGTTTAACCAACACACTTAGTAGTATACGTTGTTTATGTATGCGTTACTTCCAATGGCTTTGAATCCAATGCAGAGATATACAACGACCTGTGTCTTCAGCATAAATTATACCACCCACAATAACCAAAGTTTATCAACAAAAAGCAGATTTTCGATTGTATCGTTCAGTGATCAGAATCGAAATATCCCAAGACGGGGTTTTCTTGGAACTCATCTATTTGGAAAACCTAAAACACACCTGACGATGGGACCTAGATATAGAAAGTCGAAAAGGATAAACCTGGAGGCAGACCAGAATGCAGACCAGACTGCACTATTGACTTGTCAAAACGAGAAAACATTTAACCTGCAACACTCGCTGATTGGCTTGAACTTACTATGATCAAGGTCGTTGGATCAATCCTCCATTCTGGGGAAGTATCCTTCCCCCAGCACAGCAACTACCGAGAAACCTCAATTCGCAAGAAGTTCTACCAAATCTCTAAAGGAAATTCGTCATAGTCTCAGCAGACAAAGCTTAACATAATATAATATTCATATGCAAATATTACTATTACCATGTGCTAGTTACGGAATTGAGTATAGGCACTCTATCATCGAATACGTCTACTCACTCACAATGTTTTTCTCTTCCAACCACTCATAACGATATACCAAAAGTAAACTGGAATCCTGGAATGCATAAAACACCGCATAAAGCTATATTCGTATCTGATTCTAGAAGTTGAACCACCAACCTTCTTTCAACACTGTTGATGAGGGCCCATCAGGAGGAAAGAACATTTGGGAAAGATATTAAGCCCTCATTTCCAAAAGCTCAGGCGTTGAATGTATGTGGATATTAACAAGTGAGAAATGACTACATTGTAGTTAAAACCTGCGGCAATGGCAATAATACAGTGAAAGACATATCAGCGGAGGTAGTGGTACCATCTGCCAGTTTTTCCATGCCAAGGTCAGTCATTCACAACTTCTAGCTCACAATTGTAGGAATTGCGTAATAGGATTCACTTTCCCCATTCAAAATTTTGACTGGTCCATGCCGTCTATACTGAATTGACAGACGCAGTCACAATGATCGCTTTGGCAATGTCTTGGTACAAGTATCATGTATGCCAAGTTTCAAAACATTCGGTTCGGCCGTTGATTTTTGCAAATCAAAAAGGCTTTCAAATATTTGGAAATCCAAACAAATTTCAAGGATTTAATCATAGCACGAAAATCTACGCTCTTCAGTCTCCCTTCTCACTTACTTTGATGAGCAAAATGGAAAATTTATATTTCCTTCAAAGTTAATTTTCAATGAATTTAGTATCAGGTCTATCACTTTGATCTGTGAAACTGGAATGGGGTTGAATGCTTTCTCGAACTGTCTAAGAGGTATAATGACACTTTTCACTATTCAAATTAAGGCCTGTGACAGTCTTGATATTCGATTAGAATAATTAATTTCTGCATTTACGGGTGTTATATCATCTGCAAACTGAATACCTTGACACTCTTTCCCACGCAGCAAGTCAATACCAATCAATCAATCTTTATTCGCTTCGGCAAAACTTGCCGCTTGCGTCACAACACACTAAAAACATGGTACAACGGTGGTCGGAGTGGTCAATTCCATACAGAAAATTCAATACTAAATACTTGCGAGGAAGGAGTTAGCTCGCCATTTCATAGACATATATACAAATTTTCCCAAGTTACACAGAGTTTTGTTATTTATAGACGACATCAACTCAGTAAATTTAAACACACTTGGTTTTTTCTAATAATAAGGTTTGATTAAGTTGTTGCGAAGATCTTTGTACAGGACAAATAAGATCTCAGGACAAATAATCAAGAAATGGTATTCGTCTTCAACGTCGCTCCTATCACACATTTCACATATCCTGTTCATACTCGCTACCTGGTTATTACTATATCGACTAGTTTCTATTTTTAGCTGATGAGCCGATGTTCTCAAACGACATAGGGTCATTCGATGTTTAATATTTACTAAAATACATAGATATTTTTCAGATTCTAAGTTCTGTTTATACCATCTGTAGTAGAATGTTTTAGGAGATCTTTCAATACATTCCAGCCATTCAGTTATATAACAATCTTTAATCCGTCTTGAAAAAGTTTTCAAAAATACCGGTTCGTTCACAGAATCTGGATATAGCCACACCTCATTAAAGCCAAATTTCCCCCAAGTGTTCTTTACTAACGTTACCCAATTTTCAGCACTATCGGATTGATAACAGAGTTCGTTGTATACAGTATGAATTATTACATTTTCTGTATTTATAACTTTAAACCAATATTTTAAAATTCTCTTTAATCGATTATATCTTAATGGCATCCTTCCCAGTTCTCCGTATACAACTGCGCTAGAGGTTGACCAAGACATGGTTTAATCCTCCTGATTAACTATTTCATTCTTAGGAAATATCATCTCATCTGACATGTTCGGCCAAGCCTTTTTGAAGGTTGCGGATTTTATTAATTTCTTTTTTTTTAAATCAAATTCTGCATATAAGAAATATTTCTAGTCAGTATCTATGGATATCTCCACATACTCATATCGCGGATGTCTATCACTAAGTCATTCTGAAGGTGATTTAAGTGAGAAATTTCAGGGCTAGTTCCATAAACAAGGTCTGTTTGTAAGAGAATGATGTCGAATTCTCGTTATTATCTTTTATTGACTGCCAAGTTAAAGTCAATATGAAAGGTATCTAATTATCAAAATCAAACTAAAAGATCCTCCAGGAAATCAAGACCCTAACTTTTGAGAACGAGGTTAAATAGATCGCTTTTATGGTCAGTATCTGCTAATATATGACGTCATTCCATTCGTAAAACTGATTGACAAAGTAATGTAAATTCTGAAGTGTAGAACCAGTAAATTCTAGCAGAAATGGGCCCTGGCTTCAGAGAATAATGGCAAATGCACTATGTTTCTCACATTGTCTGTTGATACACATAAGTATAGAAATTACGGGAGTGATTAGTGCTAATCTGAAGGGATTCTGTGTGCCGAAGAGGACGGGAACATCAATACCAGCGAAGCAAGGCCCTGGCTTGCGAGAATGATGAGACGGTGCTCCGAAAGAGGATCATTCAAAATAGTTGTATGCCAAATTTCATGCTTGTAACCGAAAGTGCACAATATAACTGTACAACTATGATGCATTGTTCGTGAACAGGGTTGTCTAACTCATTAAATACTAAATAGTCATTTCTGTAATATAAAGTCAGTTTTGAGAATTATCAATGATTCGATATAGCTAAGAGAGTGCAACTCCAGGGATTGGCGGGTCATTGTTTCGATTCCCAGAGAGGGTTAAATTATTCTTCTTTTCAAAACATATTTCCATATATGCGAATTGCTTGGGGGCTAAAGTTAAATCTCATACCAAACTGTCATTTCCGTGAGTTAAACATCTTTATTCGGCGAAAGTTGGTGAGTTGTTCCCTTACTTTTGAAAAGTAATTGTTGCGTTTGTTTTTATGATGCTTGATCTATAATTTGATACCAAGCATTATTCGATGTTAATCATAATGACAATGTGTTACTTGTCTACGTCTTCACCAATTTGTGAATTATCTAGATTGGGTAGATAAAATGATTATTAGAAGTGGTAAACTTATTTTTTCTACTTAATAAGACAGTCGCCTTTGTATGCAAATTGTCTGAGCCAATGACAAGGTTGCGGCTTATCTCCCTTGGTATGTAGGCGATTCAAGGATCTTAAAGTGTATATACATGTACATGCTGTTCATTGAAAATGGTAATATCTGAAGACCATGATTGATGTGTCGATTGTCAGCTTTTAAGTGACTGAAATTTCCTCTCTGGACGTAAGAGAATTAGTCTGAACGGAAATCAACGAAACATTAATTCATAGAGTCGTCTTTGAACTGTATGCAAACTAGTTGAACCACTGACAAGACAAGGCTGTGGTTCATCGTCCTTGGTATACAAGCAGTTTCAAGGATATTGGAACGTGTATACTGTTCGGCCAGAATTGAAATAGTTTTGGTGTCTTACGATAATTAGAGGATATCCACAGAGTGGCTTTATAATATCAAATTTATTAAATGAGAGTAGTAATTTTTATTTATTCCGAGCCTCTGGCGAGGAAAAAATAAATATTACTACTCGAGTTTAATAAATTTGATATTATAAAGCCACGAGATGAATATTCTATTTATCCCATAAATCATTTCACAGCAATTTTCGAAGGAAACGTGCACATTATGTAGGAAGTTTGTTTGCAACCGAATAGAAGTTGTAGGTATTAATACTAATAAATTTTAGTTCACGACATTCGGTTAACTGAGCGCGGAGGGGAAAAAGAGAACAGGTGAAAGAAAGTACTCAACAAATCTATCTCTTTATTCCGTCCGAGACAGTAGCCTACTATAATAATGCATTATTAACCAACGTGTTGTGTCAGAAATTTATAACAATTATATAAGACCTGTTGAGTGAGTCACATATGTTGGAGAAAAACCAACAAACTTTCAAACAGCCGATCATCGCTTTCCAACCTGAAAATAGACGGTGGCCATGGTTGTCACGCGCTATCGCTGAGGAAAAATTGTGAAAAATCCCGCGAGGATTCACGGCCTCTAAAATTGTCAATTATATATTACACTGACGCTTTCAAAGACTGTGTTTTTTTATTTATGCTAAGGATAAAATATAATTTATTGCCAGAGAAATTATTAATGTTTCATGTTGAATTTTTATGACGCCATCGTGTCTGATATAAATGACAGTGCAACCGTAAGACTGGTAATTGCATACCTATGACGGACCCGATTCGGTACATGGGATTCTCTTCAGTTTTTCTGCTGGTAAGGAAATTCCATCCCCACTATTTCGACGGTAAATACATTCCCGTGTTAGTTTACAATTTTTGCGGCACCTCTGTTATCAATTTTGAAAAGATCGCCTATTTTAGGTTATGGTCGTCCATGTTGAATAGACCACTGGAGCAGACGATTATATAGTAAAGTAGTTCCGGCAGTTGTAGCTTTTCATTGATTCAAATTCCTCAATGAAATCGCCACCAACCAATGAAAATACTGGCTCATGTACCCCCCATGGGTGATCCCAAACATATTTCATGGCTTTATGCAATGGAATTTTACTGATTTACGAGATAAATTTACAATTCACCGGACCGGATGAAGGACTGTCTGAACGAAAATCAACGAAGTAATAATGTATTCCAGTGAGAAGTAGCAAATGCATTACAAAGTGCCTGAAGGCCGGGTTGTCATGAGACATCAGAGGTAGGAAAGTGTGGCAGAGATCTTACTGTCTTAGCGCATGCGTATTTCAAAAAGTCACAGGAACAAGAACAACAACAACAACAACAACGCGAGCCTCCCGTAGACCTGCGTGCCGCAGGTGAAAAAACTAAAAATGTCATACGGACGAACTTGATGCGAAGAACACTTACGTCTGAAATTCTCGACTCTCTATACTACTATGCCTCATCAGGACCTACTTGATCGTCTTATCTCATTGATAATATCGTCGTTCAAGATAACTGATCGCCGATATATTATTACACCACTGTACACAGCCAAATATCCACATGTTGGTACCATGTGGTAACTGAATGGTAACCGCAAGGAAGGGCCCCTGAATAGTACACATCAGTACAGTACCGGTCAGTACTGATGAGTATCCACACAGTACCACTCAGTAACTGGTCAGTACTGAATGGATGCTGTACTGTACCACAAAGTACAGCACTGAACAGTACTGCATGGTAACTGAACAGTAACCAACCTGTTACTGTGCAGTACTGCCCAGTTATCTCTTGGAACCAGGCTGTTACTACTGACATACACTGCTAATTTCAGTGCAGTGTAGTTCTGGGCTGCGATTATCACACAGAAACTGTTCAGTTACAGCTCAGTACTTACATGTATGATGGGCCTTTCCGTGCAGTACTGTTCAGTAGAGTACAGCTCGGTACATGTCTGTGAAAAATTGTCTGTGTAATAGAAGCTTAAAAGGCATTCTTCAGCTCTATTAATTGTGCACTTCATTCGGTTGACCTACATCTCTTCTCTCATGAATACGATTATACACAGAAGCTATCAAAAAAGACTGTTTCAAAGTCCTTCCTACTCATTCACCGAACGCTATATAGACGAACTTCTCACTGTGAGTAATCTCTATATTATTGACACAGTGAAGATTATAGATCCACCTTCACTTGGGTTGAAGGAAACAACAGATAGCCCTATTGGCACATCATATTTTGACCTATATCTCTATAAAATTGAAGAAGGTCTTCTCTCTGGTTACGCCAAGAGAGACGATCACAATTTCGACTTAGTAAACTATCTTTTTTTTTAAACTATCGCATATGTCGAATTCTCATCTCACCTAGTAACATTTGCCAGATCATGCGTGAAATGTGACGATTTTAATCAACGTCACAAAACATTATTGCATAAGCTTGTAAAACAGGGCTATACCACCAAACGCCTCTTCTCAAAGTTTCTCAAATTTGGCGATACATATCGGACTGATAGCAAATTACGAGCCTAGCCTCTTCGGCGTCATGCTTCGTAACTTGTGTCCAATTCCGCTGAACCAGGGACCACTTCAGAGGGAAGATTAGATTACGCTTCCCATGTTTGAAGGAAGTTTCGTGAAAATACTAGCATTGTGGTTTGTTGAGATTACGTGACAGCGACGAAGATCGTACAGGATATGTATGTTGTCTGTATTAGACTTTGAATTGCAGCAGTAGAAATGGTCCAATAGAGCATGTGTGTGGGGGGGAGAATCTGAACAATGGGCAACATGCAAGTAAAATCACAGGGTTGTTTGCAATTCTCATCGACAATGTGGAATTCGATAACATGATATATCCACCCTAACTGGAAGTGAAAGGAACCACAGAGACTCCAGACGGAATGTCATATTTAGATTCTGCGTATGGATTACTCTGCTTAATGAGGTTAGCACGTTAGCTGTTTGACACAAGCCACAGTTATCTCTATAACAGTCACCTAGTCATCCTGAACTGTAGTGTTATATGAGGACCGGCACATTGCGTAAACATATCTCATCTAGTAGAATTGGCGAGAGTCTGAGGAAAACGACAGCATTCTGAACGGTCGATCCGACAGATTGTCAATTTGACGGTCGTGTAACCATACAATTAATACGGTATCTCGATGTCATATGCGAAAGTAAACGATTCTCACACCGCAGCAACGGTGTTCTGCAGAACGGTCTAAATATGAGTATAGTGAGATAGCTTAGTGAAATTATATTTACGTAAGTGACAAAAGCGTGATTGTTTCACCAAATGGTCCCCCAGGGCCACTCCCTTGAAAAATCTGTGGCTGCACAGAACGAAACCAGCGTGACTTTTCCAACCGTAACAAGCTGTGTACTCAGCAAATGTAATTAAGAGTTCAAAATAGTAACATTTTTCAGATTGTATGATGAAAAAGAGGATACGAGTAGTGTAGAATGCAACAATTTTGGGGGTGCGTGTGGTGTGTTTGAAGGACCATCCTTGGTCCGAATGCGTCGTGTGAGGTGTCAAACTCAAGCTGTCGTGGTGTAGACCACGACTTGAGGGATGTCCATGTCATCTGTGATGTCATTGTTGACGTCATCAGTAGTAGTACCCAAAGTGGGTCTTTGGGATAGAGATGGACCATCCGTGATCCGAATGCGTCATGTGAGGTGTCAAAGTGAAGCTCTCATGGTGTAAACCACGACTTCAGAGATGTCTATGTCATCTGTGATGTTATTGGTGACGTCATCAATAGGAGTAGTACCCAAAGTGGGCATTTTGGGGGTGTGAAGGAAAGTGTTTAGGGTAGAGATGGACACTTCTTGTCTTTATTGCACCATGTAAGCGTTCTGCCTGTGTCTTGTGCGCTGTCCTCAGTGTTTTATAGGGTGTCTGGAGGGTGTCTGGTTCCATGCTGCTTCAAAGATTTCTTCTTTGAAGTAGCAGGAACACAACTGGGCTGGGTGGTGCTTAGTTGATCCGTCGTGATATAGCTGAAATATTGTTGAAAGCGACGTTAAATTCTATTCACTCATTCACTCATCTTGTAGCAACACCCGCCAACTCCGAGCTTAACGCTTCAACGCCCTGGTGAAATAGCTCAGAAGCTCGGATTTCCTAGATATTCCATGGAATTGTCACTAATTCATCGAAATGCAGTGACTCCCGTCAACGCCCGTTGTTACGCCTTAACGTCCTATATGTACGTCTTAACGCCCGTTTCAACGCTTTAACGCCCGTCTCAACGCCTTATCTTAACGCCCTATCCTAACGCCCTATCCTAACGCCCTAACGCGCATAGATCAGTCAATCGGCGGGCTGGGGAAGTAACCAATCAGTGCAGCCATAATGGCATTCGCGGCGTACACACCGCGACATGTAAAAGCTCATTATGTCCATCATATGTCCATCATAATCAAAGTTGGTCAGGATGGCCGAGTGGTCTAAGGCGCCAGACTTAGGTGCTGGTTCACCTATGTGGGACTTGGGTTCCAATCCCACTTCTGACACACACCTTTTTCGTTACTCTTCGCCATGTTGTAAAACCATTGTACAAATATAGCACTATCATTATGACCACGATAACCAGCGTTGGGCAGGATAGCCGAGTGGTCTAAGGCGCCAGTCTCAAGATCTATGAAATTGTCTTCTCCGGGGTATGGCTACACTGGTCTGCACATGCGGGCGTGGATTCGAATCCCACCCCTGACTCGCACCTTTTTACTGGTCACACGGAGTCATATAAATGAGAATGTTGTTATTGTTGGGATAATTTCGAGTAATAAAAGTCAAGGGAAGTAATGCAGTTTATGTAGTACAGAAAGCAGAAAATATCAGGGCTAATTTTTAGAGAAATTTTCTGGAAACCCCTGTTCTATTTATAGATCACTTGGGAGTAGTAGAGAAAGGGGAGTATTTTAATATGCAGTATTAAAATTTTTAATTTTTTTAGATAATTTCGGGTAAATAAAAGTCAAGGGAAGTAATGCAGTTTATGTAGTACAGAAAGCAGAAAATATCAGGGTTAATTTTTAGAGAAATTTTCTGGAAACCCCTGTTCTATTTATAGATCACTTGGGAGTAGTAGAGAAAGGGGAGTTTCGGAGGCGCAAACAAGCGCGTTTGGAGAGAGGTGGTCATGTTCGCTCTGGCTACCTGGTAGAGTTACCGGTACAGCGTATCCGGAAGTGACGTCACAGAGGTCATATGCAAATGTTTATGCCAACTTTGGGTCGCTATGAACCAACGTCGCAACGCCTATGTTAACACCTTAATGCTTTATCTTATCGCCATAATGCTCTAGCATAACGCCTTGACGCCGTGATGTAGACAGATGAGAACAACAACAACAACAACAACAAGGATGACAGGTCAATTATGTTATTAGCCCCTCCAGTACATCATACCCATGCAGGGGCAGCCGAGTTGAATATGTTTACAATTCAAGTAGGCTCTTGTCCAATTAGAAGCCGTCGTTTGAGAAAGTTTTATCTTCGGCCAGAATCGCTTTTGGCCTAAGCGTCGTCGGGCAGGCCAGAATATTGTAACGGAACCATGTCCTGAAACACTTGTTTGCACATTTGGGGTGTAGTAAGTAAAGTGGTCATTATTGAGGTCCGCATGGATATATTTGAGCGATTGATGTTCAATATCTTATCCAAAGATGGAGTGTAGGGTGTAATCTTGAAGCTTTCGTGGTGTAGACCATGACTTGAGTGATTCCCATGTCATCTGCGACGTCACTGGTGATGTCATCAGTACGGGTTGTAGCAAAATTTTGATTAGTCGACCAATAAATATGGACTGATAATCCTATATGTACAGACACCACAACCACACACCACCACCACCACCACCAGGCGTTGACGCCCGTCATCGCCCGGTGGTGGTGGTAGCTCACGTAGGGCGGAGCTCTTGGATCGGAGCTCTTGGAGCACGGAGCTCTTGGAGCTCGGAGCTCATAGAGTCTGAGTTTGGAGCTCTTGGAGCGCAGAGCTCAGAAGTGACGTCGCCCTACGCATGCGCACGCCCCCGTCCCATATAGCCCGTAGGGCAAAGGGTACACCAGGGTAGCCGACTGCAGAGATAATCTAGGGTAGATACTTCATGTAGGAGGCTATTGTTTGAATCTTTGTGTCGCTGAAAAGGCTGAAGTCTAGACACATTGTTGTCTCCAGACTTGGCTATTGTATGCATTGTCTCGTGATTCTTACATGGAGTATGAACCTAATCTGGGCAGTGCGTTGCTTAAAGATTTCACAATTTCTGCCTGAATGTTTACATGTACTGATACACTGTACGTACACTGAGTGTGTGGTGAATAAAACAGTATTTAGTCGTTAAAAGGTCATGACAGCTGATAGAGTGAAGTAATTGAGTGTGGTGTATTACTATCACAAAATATATGAGATAGATAGCTGATAAAGTGAAGTAATTGAGGGTGATGTATTAACATCACAAAATATAAGAGATACATAGCTGTTTATTGTATCTCGGTAAAAAATGTGTTAAACTGATGAAATTGTCCAACAATAATTCCCAATTTTGTGGCCATTTTGAACTCATCAAAGCTGGCCTCTCTGTAATATTGTCACGGTACATTTACTGAACATCAGTATCATATACCTATGGTGGCTGATATCTGCCACGTCGTATCATCGTACTATCGCCCTATTTTTACTGGCACGATGGTACGATTGTACGATGCGATGATACGATGGCACGATGCGATGGTACGATGGTACGATGCGATGATACGATGGCACGATGCGATGATACGATGTCACGATGCGATGGTACGATGGAAATTCCTCCATCGTACCATCGCATCGTACCATCATATCATCGTACCATCGTATCATCGTGCCATCGTACATCGCGCTTCGGAAGAGTTGCTCAAGTCGCTTGATCAAACGAAAGTCATGCGCAAGTAAATTATATCGATTGATTTATAATTGTTTTCGTCATACCATCGTGTCATCGTAAAATCGTGCCATCGTACCATCGTGCCATCGTACCATCGTATCATCGTATCATCGTACCATTGTTCCATCGTACCATCGTACCATCGTATCATCGTACCATCGTGCCATCGTACCTTCGTGACATCGCATCGTGCCATCGTACCATCGCATCGTGTCATCGTATCATCGCATCGTGCCATCGCATCGTACCATCGTACGATCGTACCATCGCGCCAGTAAAAATAGGGCGATAGCACACGTTCATAAAGTTAGACCGCGGTTCGCAGTTCGTTATTCGGGGCCAGTCATTCAGCGACTCATCAGCGCCCCTAGCAGCACCCCCCTGGTGTCAGATTTGGGATATGAATATGCAAAGATATAGAGCATGACATTCTCTCTTGCTTTACAGAGTTTGGAGTTCAAAGTACTCATAATAAAAAAAATACAGATTTCCATATCTGAGGAAATAATTGCTGGCCTCCTCGAATAATGAACTGCGAACTGCGAACCGCGGTCTAACTTTATGAACGTGATAGTACGATGATACGACATGGCAGATATCAGCCACCATATGTACATGTACCTTTCATGTAAAAGTGTTCACCATATGAAATAGAAATCCCCCCCCCCCCCAGCCCCCCATTCCACCCCCATGCAGAGTTCAGCTTGCAGCCATGGATTTTCTGGGTCCTGAAACAATCACAAAACAGCATGCAAAAGATAATACTTTTGTCACACATGTAAATAACTTCCGATTTTTTTACGGTAAGCCACTCGACTATTACAGGCGCAGACACGAATATCGGTCGTTGACAGTGAGTGACAAACTTAACAACAGACATGTTTGCCTGGATAAGAATCATGGGCGTGGAATATCAACTAGGTGTTGTGATCATCAGCTATCGTTCAAGTAATCTGCCAAAACTTGATAACTTACCAGGGCTATCCAACGTAACTATCAGTGCTAGGATGCAAACGTTAGTTAGATTGATCACCTCCATTGCAAACGTAATAATAGACGATCTAGCCTGACCTCACAGTTGGGTGGCGTACAACATGTATGCGTTTCTCCTTGACATGTAGCAATTCGGTGCAAGCGTGGTATGACACAAATAGATAGCTAGCACTCCCGAGAAACTGAGGTTATTTCTAAGAATTACACGAAATAAAAATGTCAAGTTAACTCTAGTTATGGGATTAGTTATGACCTATATATTTCAAACAAAATCAGCTCGTGCCTGAAGGAGACAGAGGTGTCTTGATTCACATAACCGCTCTGTACGAACATGTTATCTGCTTCGCCTGATCAAATTGCAGTTACATAACCCAACCATGCGAGTTAGCAAACTGTATTGTGTTGCTCTGTGGAACATGTTACTGGGCATTGTATTGTTTCTATATCTGAATAAATAAACCTCAATAATAAAAAAAAATCGTTTCAAGCATAATTTTAAGTCTTACTTCCTTTTTTTGCCAAATTTCGTCGGAATTAGGTACGAAGATTTGTTGTTCTTCCGTTTGCAAAGGGTTTTCGCCAACCATTTATACGAGAAAGATTGGAGCTACAGTCCTTAAGGATACTGAGCCCTCATGCAGAAACTTTTACGCACTCTCTAGAATTTTCTTTATACAACTAAAACTATGCTTTATATCTGTGGTAATGTATATATTTCTTGAAAGCGCATTTCTTAAGGATTCCAAATAAATAAGTTTGTTCACTGTAAATCTGTAGGTTGTGAAGATATTCAAATTTTAAAAAAAAATAGCCTTCTTTTCTAAATCGATATTTTCAAAAAAGTATTCAACTTATCCTAACTTATATCATCATTTCCTGTAGAAGACATCTGTAAATCCGTGTCTCCGTTTTGCCAATTTTGGTTTAGTTCTCATTCTATTGACATTTAATTCAACTGCAAAGTTCAAAACTGTGAGTTGCTCGATTTCGTTAAGAAATATTCCTTCACAGGTCAAGAGAATGAGAACTAAATCAAAATTGATAAAACGGAGACACAGATTTCCTGTTGGAGTTGTCTTCTGCGGAAAATAATGAAGTAAGTTACGATAAGTTGAATAATTTTTTTAAATAGCATTTTAAAAATTTAAATTAAATTTTAAATTAATTTTTCTTAAAATCCTAATATCTTCACAACCTACAGGTTTACAGTGAACAAATTTATATATTTGAAATCATTAGCAAATTTGCTTTCAAGAAATGTATACATTATCATAGCTATGAGGCATACTTTGAGCTGTATAATGACAATTTTTAGAAAATATGTAAAAGTGTGTGCAGGAGGGCTCAGTATCCTTAAAATCAGGTCGAAATTATTGTAGAGTACCCGTATGGTACGTTGAAACAAACTACCTATTCAGGGGCGTAGGAAGGTCTTCAAAAGTGGAGGGGTACAACTATGAAAAATGCTACTATATCCTGGGCAGTCCTAGCGGGGTCCGGGTCCATACTCCCTCGAAAAAATGTTAAATTCTAGGCTTTATTTCCGGCAGTCCAGCGCATTTCGTTCAATTGTTTGGAGTAATATTCTTCACCATAAATTGACATTTCAACATATCCAAAATGATGCTAAAAAAATGATGTAGAACAATCCTTCGAAAGCTTCTCATCTCAATGTTTTCTGCATCCTAATGGTGATATGTTTACGGCAGATTATACAGTTTGGGACTTTAAATGAACGTTTGTTATTCGAGAACAGCTCAAACAAGCTACATTAACCCATGCAGAATGTGTTTACTTCAATTCATGTAGTTGATTCTATTAAATCCACAAAATGCCGGACGGTGAGTGTTTTTCACTCCTCACCAACGTTCATGACCAAAAAGTGTGGGGGGACATAGAAGGTGTTGTGCCCTTCCACATTTGCCAGCCCCTCTCCTCCACAGCTTCTACGCCACTGCAGTATACAAGGATCACAAATCGACTAACCCACATAAATAATCTCATGAGTGGGGAGTAACGTAGGCCTACTTGAGCCACATAGCGGTGTGCACAGTTTTTTTTGACATTTGAAGGCCTGACCTATATCTCATGAATTGATAGTAACACTTATGCTATTATGATACAAGATTCCGATTGAAACGACTATACAGTAGCGCCCGTACTGGTCTGACCTAATATATACATGTTTGTACATATTCGTTCTGATCACCTGATCAAAATCTGTTCACGTATTAACGTATACGTTTTTATAGACCATGGGCTCATAGTCGAAACCCTCCCCTCCCTCGGGGATTTTTGCAGACTGTTATTTTAAGATAGCCTGGTATGTGTATTTGTGGAATCTGCTCGTTTGCCAGTAAAATTTTGGTGGAATAAAGGTACAGGCTGTGCGAAGTATACACAGCTTGAACCTTTTTGCTGATTCCCAAAATGGGGGGTAGGGTGCAATGCAGCCTTATATTTTCTTCACATTCGGGTGTAGCACGCTGAATTTTATCATACAGTATGCCGAATGAGTACTTTATCAGCAAAAGAAATTGAAAGTTTTCTGTTATACTTTGTATTCTATAACACTTATGTCAATAACATCGGGCTAACCTTGCATTTATTACACGTTTTAGCACGGTTACTTGTATGTGAAATCAACATCCGTCAAGTGCAGGTGTTCATTGAGAGATTCCATTTCATAAGTCGGATGAGGAAATGGACGTCTGCTTCCATACAAGTAACAATCGAATAAAACAAACAAATAAATTACAAGATGAAATGTCTTTCTCAAGTTTAACTGTTGTTTCCATCGTGAAATTGATTAACAAAGCGTCACAAATAGACATATCATAGCTGATGCAGCTGAAGGTATCACTCCCCATTTGAGAGACCACATCAACATAAACAAACTTTTTTTTCAAGAAAGGGGAGAAAGGTTGTCAAAGTTTAAAATATTTTTTCAACTTTTCATTATAATCTTTGTTGATAATCAATTTGGGTATTGCAATAGAATAGAAATAATGTTTTCATATAGGCGTGCTCAATGGTTAGTTTACGAACGATTAGTGTGGGAACTTCATAAATTTTAGGGCGCAGACTTCACCCTTGCCCTAAAATATAAACTTTCCCACACTAACCGTGCGCAATATAACGATTTAGCACGCTTATAAAAACATTATTCCTTAAATAAATTATCTTATCTAAGTAATAATATTTCATCTCATCAATAGCACAGATACATTCTCTAACCATAGGAAACATGTGTACCAAGTATCATAATCATCTAATAATAGCTGACAATTCTAGCAAACTTTCTATGTACAGGTGTACATGTGCACATTTGCTAAGCAAAAAACCTTATGATTAGATTTTAACATTGGATCGCCCTAGAATCCCTGGGGTGGTGCCATAACTGACCCTACGAGTGAAATACCCACCTCCCATATATATATATATATCTTGTGATTTTTTTGATTTTTTTTTAATTTGTTAAACCAAAAACCTTATCATTTCCAGGGAGGGGACACGGACACCGACGATGACATTCTCTTTTCACCTCTCACAATAGCTCCCCTTCACTTCGTAAGGTGAGGTAAATATGGATAATCTAACCTCACTTCGGGATCTAGTTTCCATAACGGTGCCACGTTTTGACAATATGACAGGTGGATTGAAAAATAAAACGTATAATCCATGTGTGTGCAGTTTAGTTGAGGTCCAGTACGTAAGCGTACCAAGTTTCAGTGCCGGAATAGAATTACCGGGAAAACTACCTAGGCGGCATTATCCAGGGTTCAGTTTCCGATCTTAGTCTCAATTGGGCATAGTGGACAAATACGCCCATTAGGACATTCTTCCCGATGCAGTACGTACGCGTGTCACGTTAGGACATTCTTCCCGATGCAGTACGTACGCGTGTCACTCTGACAGTTTGGAACAATTCAGTATAATAATCACAGAGAAGGACAACCCAGTTATAATACAGGTACACATATATAAAAAAAATGGGATTATAACTAGTATAGTGTTCAAAATACGGGTAGAAAGTAACCCATTCTACCGCCTCATATCCGATCAATATATCTACCAACTTCCCAATCATCCAATCATTTACCCAACCCACACATATATGGCAAAGTGACACAGATCCCAATGCATAGTACACTTCCGGGGATGCAGTAAAGATACGTGTGAGGTTTCAACGTTAGCATGCTGCATGGGATGAATTGGAGCGATATGCAAGAATTGCCCATGTGGTATTATCCAGGGTTCAGTTTTCGACTGGGGGTCTAGTTGAACAAACTGAATAATTAAGCCTGCCGAGACAATTCCCGGGATACAGTAAAGACTGCGTGCCACGGTTGATCCCAAATACAACCCTTGTCAGTTCAAACAATCTGTTAACACACAAACAGAGAGGAATAACCCGTATATATACATTGTATATTGATCTGTATTGTTAAAATAGTTGAAATTACGAAGTGGCGACCAAGTAGCGTAGATTAGGTCGAAAGACACTCCATTGTGAGGGCTATCTCGGTGATCTCGGAGCTTAGACATTTTCATTCATCAAACTATGGCAACAATCTGCAAATAAAGGACATTATATAGACATACTGACGAGTAACGGAGACATAATCTCAGCAGAAGGGGATCGCTAATGCGAAAACTCTAATCACTGAAACACAATGCAAACTCGAATTGGTCACACCATGGCGCAATGCTTTTACATTTACATCACCAGTGCAGTAATGATAGAACGTATCGTTGAGAGTACCTATATATACTGGAATCAGTTTTCTCATGGAGAGAAACATATAAATGAACACCAAAATGAATCAAATCGCAAAATTTCATCACTTTCTCTGGCTAAATAAGGTATTACTAGGGTCAACTGGCGGCCATCTTGGAAAATGGCCGCCATCTTTTATTTCAGTTGGCTAACAATATTGTATGGAAAAGCGTCTTACTTAGAATATCCATGCCAAGTTTCGTGCTTGTTTCGTCATTGAAACCCTTGCATCCAAGAATCTATGTTATCCATATTGCAAAGTGTTCCCTTAGTGACGAAATTGGTGAATCTAACGCCACCTGTTTGGACCTCATTTCCATGGCAATGGCACCACATTTTGACAGTACTGCAGGTAGATTTGAAAAGCGGAGACCATCAGCTTTAAAATAATGTATAATGCAGGTGTGTGTAGGGTGGGTGCATTAAGTCGTCTCTGGAGGTGCCCTGGCCGCTCACCTTAAAAAACTTCCGGTCAAGATGGCGGATAGCAACGACGCATTTTTACGACGCAGCTAATTTTAACTCGAATTTTTAACGATCGGACTACCTCAGCAAAGTTTTACCAGTTTTAATGTATTTTTAATACGTTTTAACAAAGTGGACTGTGTTTTTAGAAGCTTTTTAGACGCTCATCATGCCTGGAAAAGCGAAAGCAAACTTTTATGCAGTAGCGAAGCCAAAGGAGTCTTCGGCCTGTGGAGTGTACACCTCCTGGGATCGATGTAGACCACAGGTTGTGGGTGTGAAGAAATGTATCTACAAAGGATACCCTACCTACCTGGAGGCAAAACATGCGATGATCGCCGCTGGGTTCACAGAATTTACAGTGTTCGACCAGGACGGTCATGGAATTCTCAACAACAAAGAATGGGAAAAATTGGAGAAACAAAATGGCGGACAAAGAACGTCGGCTGCACGGGCAAGTATTCCCCCTCTTACAACCTCGCGTACGAGGCTATCTACAACAATAATTAACAGTAGGGACAAACAACCAAACCATAAAACAAGTAACACCGAAAATGGGGACAGTCAACCCAAAATAGATAACGACCAACCCAGTCTCAAAGAAACAAGCACTACCGCTGACAGTAACAAAGAATCATCATGTTCCAAATGTTCGAGTCAAGACAATATGATGATGTTACAGTGTGATGTATGTGAAAAATGGCTACACTACACATGCTCCAAACTGCCAATGTATGAACTCTCGAAATACACTGCCAATGAGTCAAGAACGTTCAGTTGTGAATGATGTACCCCCTTCGACATTGAACTGACAACAATTATGCCTGAACATCAAGAAGACAAAACCCCCGTGCAATCAGAAACAGCAACCAAGTCAATTGACTTCATACACCATGAACTCATCACCCTGAGAGATGCTATAAAAGTCCTTGCTGAAAACTGTAAGACAATCTCAGAAACTGTACATAAATCAACTGTAAACCAGGCAAAAATAATGACAGACATATCTTTGTTGAAAGAAGATATGCCTAAACTTGTAAACCACCACTCAATGCTGATAGAAGCTAGTTTTGCTGAGATCAACAAAAAAATCCCTCCCCCTGTCCGTGAACTTACAGTTAAATGTGCTCTACCCGAGGAAAACCCAGTTCACGACAAATTAGAGAAACAGATTTTAGCCACTGAGGAACTAAACGTTCAGGTGAAAGTGGTGAATAACTCGGTTGAACAACTTCAGGCAAATATTACTAGTAAGAATGATGAAACTGTGACCGTGCTGAGGGAAATCAAAGACCTGCTCGAACCCACAGACAAACAAGAATTCCAGCAGATAAACAAGCAACCAAAGAAAAATAGCAAGACATTTGCAGATGTACTTACGACGGACACCGACGATGACATTCTCTTTTCACCTCTCACAATATCTCCCCTTCACTTCGTAAGGTGAGGTAAATATGGATAATCTAACCTCACTTCGGGATCTAGTTTCCATAACGGTGCCACGTTTTGACAATATGACAGGTGGATTGAAAAATAAAACGTATAATCCATGTGTGTGCAGTTTAGTTGAGGTCCAGTACGTAAGCGTACCAAGTTTCAGTGCCGGAATAGAATTACCGGGAAAACTACCTAGGCGGCATTATCCAGGGTTCAGTTTCCGATCTTAGTCTCAATTGGGCATAGTGGACAAATACGCCCATTAGGACATTCTTCCCGATGCAGTACGTACGCGTGTCACGTTTGGTGGCAATAATCTCTGACAGTTTGGAACAATTCAGTATAATAATCACAGAGAAGGACAACCCAGTTATAATACAGGTACACATATATAAAAAAAATGGGATTATAACTAGTATAGTGTTCAAAATACGGGTAGAAAGTAACCCATTCTACCGCCTCATATCCGATCAATATATCTACCAACTTCCCAATCATCCAATCATTTACCCAACCCACACATATATGGCAAAGTGACACAGATCCCAATGCATAGTACATTTCCGGGGATGCAGTAAAGATACGTGTGAAGTTTCAACGTTAGCATGCTGCATGGGATGAATTGGAGCGGTATGCAAGAATTGCCCATGTGGTATTATCCAGGGTTCAGTTTTCGACTGGGGGTCTAGTTGAACAAACTGAATAATTAAGCCTGCCGAGACAATTCCCGGGATACAGTAAAGACTGCGTGCCACGGTTGATCCCAAATACAACCCTTGTCAGTTCAAACAATCTGTTAACACACAAACAGAGAGGAATAACCCGTATATATACATTGTATATTGATCTGTATTGTTAAAATAGTTGAAATTACGAAGTGGCGACCAAGTAGCGTAGATTAGGTCGAAAGACACTCCATTGTGAGGGCTATCTCGGTGATCTCGGAGCTTAGACATTTTCATTCATCAAATTATGGCAACAATCTGCAAATAAAGGACATTATATAGACATACTGACGAGTAACGGAGACATAATCTCAGCAGAAGGGGATCGCTAATGCGAAAACTCTAATCACTGAAACACAATGCAAACTCGAATTGGTCACACCATGGTGCAATGCTTTTACATTTACATCACCAGTGCAGTAATGATAGAACGTATCGTTGAGAGTACCTATATATACTGGAATCAGTTTTCTCATGGAGAGAAACATATAAATGAACACCAAAATGAATCAAATCGCAAAATTTCATCACTTTCTCTGGCTAAATAAGGTATTACTAGGGTCAACTGGCGGCCATCTTGGAAAATGGCCGCCATCTTTTATTTCAGTTGGCTAACAATATTTTATGGAAAAGCGTCTTACTTAGAATATCCATGCCAAGTTTCGTGCTTGTTTCGTCATTGAAACCCTTGCATCCAAGAATCTATGTTATCCATATTGCAAAGTGTTCCCTTAGTGACGAAATTGGTGAATCTAACGCCACCTGTTTGGACCTCATTTCCATGGCAATGGCACCACATTTTGACAGTACTGCAGGTAGATTTGAAAAGCGGAGACCATCAGCTTTAAAATAATGTATAATGCAGGTGTGTGTAGGGTGGGTGCATTAAGTCGTCTCTGGAGGTGCCCTGGCCGCTCACCTTAAAAAACTTCCGGTCAAGATGGCGGATAGCAACGACGCATTTTTACGACGCAGCTAATTTTAACTCGAATTTTTAACGATCGGACTACCTCAGCAAAGTTTTACCAGTTTTAATGTATTTTTAATACGTTTTAACAAAGTGGACTGTGTTTTTAGAAGCTTTTTAGACGCTCATCATGCCTGGAAAAGCGAAAGCAAACTTTTATGCAGTAGCGAAGCCAAAGGAGTCTTCGGCCTGTGGAGTGTACACCTCCTGGGATCGATGTAGACCACAGGTTGTGGGTGTGAAGAAATGTATCTACAAAGGATACCCTACCTACCTGGAGGCAAAAAATGCGATGATCGCCGCTGGGTTCACAGAATTTACAGTGTTCGACCAGGACGGTCATGGAATTCTCAACAACAAAGAATGGGAAAAATTGGAGAAACAAAATGGCGGACAAAGAACGTCGGCTGCACGGGCAAGTATTCCCCCTCTTACAACCTCGCGTACGAGGCTATCTACAACAATAATTAACAGTAGGGACAAACAATCAAACCATAAAACAAGTAACACCGAAAATGGGGACAGTCAACCCAAAATAGATAACGACCAAACCAGTCTCAAAGAAACAAGCACTACCGCTGACAGTAACAAAGAATCATCATGTTCCAAATGTTCGAGTCAAGACAATATGATGATGTTACAGTGTGATGTATGTGAAAAATGGCTACACTACACATGCTCCAAACTGCCAATGTATGAACTCTCGAAATACACTGCCAATGGGTCAAGAACGTTCAGTTGTGAATGCTGTACCCCCTTCGACATTGAACTGACAACAATTATGCCTGAACATCAAGAAGACAAAACCCCCGTGCAATCAGAAACAGCAACCAAGTCAATTGACTTCATACACCATGAACTCATCACCCTGAGAGATGCTATAAAAGTCCTTGCTGAAAACTGTAAGACAATCTCAGAAACTGTACATAAATCAACTGTAAACCAGGCAAAAATAATGACAGACATATCTTTGTTGAAAGAAGATATGCCTAAACTTGTAAACCACCACTCAATGCTGATAGAAGCTAGTTTTGATGAGATCAACAAAAAAATCCCTCCCCCTATCCGTGAACTTACAGGTAAATGTGCTCTACCCGAGGAAAACCCAGTTCACGACAAATTAGAGAAACAGATTTTAGCCACTGAGGAACTAAACGTTCAGGTGAAAGCGGTGAATAACTCGGTTGAACAACTTCAGGCAAATATTACTAGTAAGAATGATGAAACTGTGACCGTGCTGAGGGAAATCAAAGACCTGCTCGAACCCACAGACAAACAAGAATTCCAGCAGATAAACAAGCAACCAAAGAAAAATAGCAAGACATTTGCAGATGTACTTAGGGTTGCCGCCTCCAGCAAGAAACCCCAAAACAGTAATACTACCACTGCAAACACTCTCGGCTCAGTCAGTAGTACCGAGTTAGTGAAAGATGAAAACCTATGTTTAACAGAAATAGTCAGGCCAAATGACCAGTCAGAAATTAGGAAACCCAGTCGCACAAGTCCCATCAGAGTGGATGATAGTCACCATTCTAGAAGTCAGAAAGTTGTCATAGTGGGTAGTTCCATAACCAAGCACATCAACCCGAATATCATGGAGCGCAGTGTCGGGTGCCCAGTTAAGTCATTAAGGGCCTCCAAAGTTGAGAACATCCACTCTTCTATACGAGAGGCCTCGACCAACAATAGAGACACAATTATTATACACACTGGAATCAACAATCTTAGAGATGGTGAACATCCATCTACATGTGCTGAAGCTTATGTTGAAGTGATCAAACAAATCAGCCGCGAACTACCAGAGTCCTCCATAATCTTATCTCAATTAACTCCAGTGGGCAACAAGAACCTTGAAGCCCAACGTAAGATGGCGAATGCTACGATTGAGAACAACCTTATCCTCGAGAAGGCCAATTTTTGTCAGCCATGAAAACTTGGCACCTAGAGGTTTACTGTCAAAAAAATATTACGCTGATGATAAACTCGACCTCAGTGAGAAGGGCACCAAAGTTTTGGCATCCAATTTCATCAATGTTGTTAACCGAGTTGTGAATAACAATGTGCACCCTGGCAGAAATGAGTCATACCCTAAGGGGAGCAACAACAACCGACATATACAGGACCGTCAGAACAACTACAATCATCGGGATGACAGATGGAGCAGCCGTGGATGGGATTCCAGAAACGACCATGCCCGAAACACTTGGAGAAACAACAATAAATATAGGAACTCAAATTACAGAGACAGGAGATCCCGTATCGGGCAACAGAACCCCTCGTATGATTCAACGTACTATGACAATGAAAACAGCAGGTATCGCGAAACCGATATGCGCTACAACAGTACTTGGTATTAGCTGTATGGTCCTGTGGTAGATTCCTTTCGTTGAAAATTGAGTATACTGGAAGTTCCTTAGGCAAATAGTGTGTGTACTGTACTGCTCCAGTGGCAGTAAAATTGTGTGTGATCAACAATCAACTAGAATCCACATTGTGCTATTGTGCTGCTCCAGTGGCAGCATAAAATTGTGTGTGATCAGTAATCACCTAGTCTATATTGTGCTTTTATGCTGCTCCAGTGGCAGTATAAAATTGTGAGATCAGCAAACAAGTGGAATCTATATTGTGCTTTTGTGCTGCTCCAGTGGCAGCTTAAATTTGTGTGTGATCAGCCATCACTAGAATCTAATTTGTGCTTCTGTACTGCTCCAGTGGCAGTGTAAAATTGTGTGATCAGCAATCAACTAGAATCCACATTGTGCTGTTGTGCTGCTCCAGTGGCAGTATAAAATTGTGCTTGGCCAGCAATCAACTAGAATCCTACATTGTGCTTTTGTGCTACTTCAGTGGCAGCATAAAATTGTGTGTGATCAGCAATCAACTTGAATCCACATTGTGCATTTGATCTGCGCCAGTGGCAGCTAAATATTGTGTGTGATCATCAGTAAGCTGGTATCAACAATCTTAAGTAGATTCAACAGGACCTTCCTTTCATATTTATTCCATTATTAAATTCTGTCATTATGACCAAGATCTGTTATAGAGACTCTCTGAACATATGTGCCTGGAATATAAATGGCTTGTCACATAAACTGCATGGTATAAAGCAGCATAAACTGCATAGCCAAGAAGTGCTAGATAAGATTGGTGAATTTGACATTGTAGGAATAACAGAAACTCATGCGAACAATGACACTGATATATCCATACCTGGATACGTTGTGAAGGGACGTGTGGACCGACCCAGACATAAACGGGCAAAAAAAGATTCTGGTGGAATTGTACTTTTAATTAAAAATGATATTGCAGATGGAATAACTATTATTAATTCAGAGTGCTGTGCCACTATATGGGCACGACTGGACAAGGCCTATTTTGGGTGGGTCAATGATCTGTTTTTATGTGTAGCATATATCCCCCCAGAAAACTCCTCTTATGGTAGGGAGCAGAGCACGAAATTGTTTGATGATCTTGAAAATGAGATTATCTTTTTCTCTGCAAAAGGTAGTGTTTTGATCTGTGGTGATCTGAATGCTAGGACAGGCCTCCAGGCAGATTTTATTATAGATGACTGCCATGATCAGATTTACCTCCCTTTACCCACTGATTATATCAGTGACCTGTGTATGCACAGAAATTCTAGTGACCTCATGGTGAAACCCATGGGAAAAAGACTCCTTGAACTATGTATAGCAAACAGTATTAGAATATTGAATGGAAGATCCATAAGTGATTTATTTGGGGACTTTACGATGGTTAATAGACAAGGTGCAAGTGTTGTCGACTATTTTTTAGCAGACCATAGATTCATTCCAAATGTGATTGATTTTGAAGTCCACCCATTTTTAGGGGAATATTCTGACCACAAAATGGTCTCGACTTTGATTAAAACTGGTCCCCTAAGATTTTTGGTGATCAATCAGCCAGAGTCGCAACATACTGCCCCATTACCCGATAAATATATCTGGAAGGAAGAGTGCGAGAAAGATTTTGTTGACAATCTCCTTAACTCACTTCCAACGATTAGCTCGCTGATTAAGGATGAAATGAAAACAAACAACCCAAATGTGGAAAAATGTATTGCTTTATTTAATACTACTGTGACCTCGGCTGCAGATGACTCTTTTCGTAAAATCAGTAACTTGAAAGGGTCAAACAAAGTTATCGATAAGCCATGGTACAATACCGAATGTAGAACATTGCGCAAGGAGGCAAATAAGCTAAATAAGGCGTTCAACAAGAACCCCGGTAATGCTCATATCAAATCAAAGTATTACAATAAACATAGGGAATACCGAAACAAGGTCAAGAAAGGACGGAAACAATACAGAGATAACCTACTCAATGAGCTAAACATGATGTGTGACAACGATGCCTCAGTTGCTTGGGATATAGTCAAAAAACTGAAATGTGAGAGTAACGACTGTAGTGCAGCCGAACGGATTAGTATTGATGAGTGGCATAAGCACTTTTCCAGTCTTCATGAGCCTGACAAAAATAGTGTTAGCGCAGCCCGTCATGCTGAGGTGACACACGATCTGCATTGCCTAGAAGAACAAGCAGCATCTGGTAGCTATAATCTTGATGCAGCTATTAGCAGCAAGGAAATCTTGCGAGTTGCGAAAAAGCTGAAAAACGGCAAGTCTAGTGGCATTGACAGCATCTCCAATGAGATGATCAATGCTTCTCTGCCACACATCATTGATATTGTGACAGAACTGTTTAATACAATACTCACATCTGGTAACTTCCCCAAAACTTGGGCTTTTGGTATGATTGTCCCCATACACAAAGAGGGTAGGTCTTTAGAGGCAAATAATTACAGGGGAATAACCCTAACTAGCTGTATTGAGAAATTGTTTACCCAAATTTTAAATTACAGACTGGTCGATTTTGTAGAAGAGCAAGAGTTACTCTCCCAGTCACAAATAGGATTTAAAAAAGGCAGTTGGACATCAGATCATATTTTTGTGCTGAAAACTATAATTGATAAGCACATGAAATCGAAGAAGAAGATATACTCATGCTTCATAGACTTTCATAAAGCTTTTGATACAGTCTGGCATGATGCTCTGTACTTGAAACTCCTTCAGGCTAGCATAAAAGGCAACATGTACAAAATAATTAAAAACATGTATCAGGTCAGTCAGTCTTCTGTCAAAACAAAGTATGGCCTCAGTAAGGCTTTTCCAGTATCAAGAGGGGTCCATCAAGGTAGCGTACTAAGCCCATTGTTATTTAAAATATTTATAAATGACTTATTAAGTGATGTAAAGACTGATAACTCTCCTGTCTTATGGGATACACCCATACATAGCCTAGCTTATGCAGATGATATTGTGTTACTGTCACTTAGTAAATGTGATCTACAGGCCAAGCTTGACAAGCTCCATAGCTATGTTGAAAAATGGGGACTCTCCGTTAATAAATCAAAATCTAAAATATTAATCTTCGGTCAAAGCAATTGGAAGTGAAAAACTGGAAAATGTAACCTCATACAAATACTTAGGGCTAGTCATTCATAACAATGGCAAATTTAATATGGCCATTTCAAACTTGGCATGTAGAGCAAGCAAAGCATTGTATGCAATTAGACATGCACTTAACCTCAATGGCATCAGACCAGAACTGTCCTGTAAGTTATTTGACTCCATGGTTCAACCTATCCTTAATTATGGATCCGAAATATGGAGTGGGTACCTAAATGTATCCACGGATGTAAACAAGCTGGTTAACTTGGCAAATGACACTGAGAGTGTTCATATTAAATTTTGTAAGAGTATCCTTGGGGTTCACTCAAAGGCAGTGAACCTGGCTGTTCTGGGTGAACTGGAGAGGTCACCTCTTAAGATAACGGCTATTTTGAACAGTGTCAATTACTTGAGCCATATTCTTCAATCTGATCCAGACTCGCTTTTGTATAAGGCATTCATTGAGCAGAGTGAGGACCATAGAGTCAATAACTGTAATAACTGGGTCGGGTATATCAAAAATGTACTTAAGGATACAAATTCTTATCATATCTGGGAAAATCTTGGGTGTAAAATCCCTAATGCTACAAATAAGTACATTAAAAAACAGCTGGAAGAGAAATTTGTCTGCACTTGGAAAGAACAATTAAATATGTCCAGCAAACTCGATACTTATAAGATGGTGAAAAAATACCCCTGTTTCGAGAATATTTTGTTATCAGTGAACAACTATAAACATCGATCAGCACTAATAAAATTAAGAATTAGTGCATATAGACTACCAATAGAAAGTGGTAGGTATACCAAGACTCCCAGATGTGACAGACTGTGTACAACTTGTCAGGTAATTGGGGATGAAAAACACTTCCTATTGTGCTGTACTGCTTTTAATGCACATCGGGATATATTGTTGAAGAATATTGAGTCATCTGTTACATCCGATACATCAAACGATGATCTTTTAATAAAACTGTTAAGTTGTTCAGACAAAATAATTACCAAGAATGTAGCAAAATTTGTATATGACTGCTTCAGTAGGCTACAACAGATAATTGAATACTGCATAACATTACCATTGTGTAAAGCTGTAACATATTAATATATATCCGTGCCAATAAGCAAGCAAAATAAGAGTATCCGCCATCAAGTTTTTAATGAGGTATTTTAGTGTGTGTACCCTATCTATTATTTTACTGTGTATATTATGTTATGTCTGTATATTTTGTATGTATGTATGTATGTATGTGTGTACATGTATGTATGAGTAGTAGGTAGCCCGCAAGTAGATAAAGTAGCGCCTCACTGCGCATGCGCAGAACTTGGGGTGACGTCACAATGGGGCGTGTGCGCATGCGTGTGTGTGGGTGGTGGGACAAGATGGCGGCCTGTTTTTGTGTCGTGTGGGTGGTGGGACAAGATGGCGGCCTGTTTTTTGTGTCGTGTGGGTGGTGGGACAAGATGGCGGCCTGTTTTTTGTGTCGTGTGGGTGGTGGGACAAGATGGCGGCCTGTTTTTAGTGTCGTGTGGGTGGTGGGACAAGATGGCGGCCTGTTTTTTGTGTCGTGTGGGTGGTGGGACAAGATGGCGGCCTGTTTTTTGTGTCGTGTGGGTGGTGGGACAAGATGGCGGCCTGTTTTTTGTGTCGTGTGGGTGGTGGGACAAGATGGCGGCCTGTTTTTTGTGTCGTGTGGGTGGTGGGACAAGATGGCGGCCTGTTTTTGTGTCGTGTGGGTGGTGGGACAAGATGGCGGCCTGTTTTTTGTGTCGTGTGGGTGGTGGGACAAGATGGCGGCCTGTTTTTTGTGTCGTGTGGGTGGTGGGACAAGATGGCGGCCTGTTTTTTGTGTCGTGTGGGTGGTGGGACAAGATGGCGGCGGGTTTTTGTGTCGTGTGGTGGGAGGTGGGTATGCGGATTATAGAAAAACGTATAAGAGGAGTCGATTTTTAGGGAAAGGGGTGTATTCATTGCAATCTCACTTACCTGACCTGACCTGCCTGCCTGCCTCCCTGCCTGCCTGCCTGCCTTCCTGTCTGCCTGCCTGCATTCTGCCTGTGTGGAATGCATGTACTGACTTGGTTCTGGGTTTTTTCCATCACGGTTGTGCGCAGGTGTGTGACGTCACTTCCGGTCTGCGTGAATCGGGCGTGACCTGGGACTATGGGATGCATGTACTGACTTGGTTCTGGGGTTTTTCCCTCACGGGAAGGTCACGTGATCAGTTCAAGGTCATATCCATTTTTTTATCGATATGTCAACCCCACACCCAGTCCATTAAATGCTCCTTCACCTATGCTTCAATTTGATACCTCACTCGACCTGTGGTGTGAGTGAGTGCAAGAATGTATTCATCCGCGGTGATGCAGTCATGTCTGGCGGTGATTCGGTCTCGGGAAAAAGCTTCCTTGCCCAATGCCTACGGACTTTACCGAAGATACACCGACTTTAACGAAAAGACACGGACGTACACGAAAAGACGCGAAGGTGAACGCCATTGTGGGAAACCTCCCACAGACAGGTCAGTACATGCATTTCTATGTTGTTCAGGCATAATAAAAGGATTGATCTGTAATCTGTGTTGTTGTTGTTGTTGTTGTTGTTGTTGTTGTTGCTCCCTTTTTTTGGACTAACCCATCAGAATAGTACGTATCACGGACTACACCCGTAGAGCTACATCTGGTCTATAAAACATGTCCCTCTGGATCCACACCTTCATTTCTACAGAGCCATGGCGGAGATCCAGCCCCATGCGACTCGCATTTTACAGTATGCCACCGTGGTGAATTCATTCACGGGTTACCGAGCAGTGGTCCGGTTCATGTTTGCAGATGGCGACGAAAACGAGGGACGACGCCAGATCCTGAACGAGTTCACAGAAGCGGTCCTCCACAGAGTGCACTCGATGGAGAGGCGTGCCATCACTCACCACTACTGGACTATGACAGCCATCCTTGATGCTCGCGCTATGGACCAGGAGCGCTCACGCCGCAACCAGCGCCGGCTGGTTGGCCTCATACTAGTCTGTGCCCTATTCACCCTGGCGCTGTGGTATTGACACTATAAATACAGGGGATGAGACAGAGTGTGTGTCATTCTCCCTTCGACATTTACAGCAAGCATGTCACTACGCGCTATCCTGCCTCTTACACCCA